>JAFEMH010002455.1:0-235000 GCA_022495995.1 Adenophora triphylla var. japonica
CTTAGGCATTATTCACAAACAAATCATACAACCGAGATAGTTATCGTCATAACTCATCTCTTATGAACCGCCTTAGGCAATATTCATAAACAACCCCCGAACAACCGAGAGATAGTTATTGTCATAACTCATCTCCCCGTGAACCGCTTAGGCAATATTCACTCAGAAACAACCTCCCTAACAACCGAGATAGTTATTGCTTCATAACTCATCTCCCCGTGAACCGCTAAAGCAATATTCACCGAACTAACCCTCCAACAACCAAGTATACCAAGTCCAAAGACATATCATAAACTTGCAATATAAATCCACACTTGGGATAACAATATAACCATAAGATAGATAAATCCACACTCGGGGATAATATAATAACATGCTAAATAATCCACAAAAAGGGGATAAGCAATATAACAAAGTATCATAACAATTCCTACGTAGTCATTACACAATCTTCTGATAACCTCAATAAGAGTTCATGATCTACCTCCCAAGTTTGAACTACATTGGTGAAGTACGAATCAAGCTTAATAACCAATTTCCTGGACAATATTCCCTATATTACAAGGTCTTTATAGGAATTCATGTTAGATTTATCAAGTCGGAGTTACATTTGATAAGGCCAAATAAGATTTCCAAACAATTCCCGATTCCGACTTAATGTGCTTCCGTAGTTCCATAGTAACCCAATTAAGGTGTCATTAAGTGATACACCATTGTTCTAAGTATAAATCCTTAGGTTAAAAGGATTAATTCATATCCGGAAAGGTTAGATTCCAAACTTTATTTTGGTTAAGGATCATACTAGGAGGTTACTGAAGTGAAAATTGGCAAATAAACAGTGGAACCGGGCAAAATTTCGCACTTGACATGGGCGATCGCTTCTAACCACTTGGGCGACCGCCCAGAGTGGATTCTTCAAAGGCAAGAATTTGATTCTACGCCCAGGCGTCGGGCGGCCGCTCAAGCCCCTATGGGCGACCGGCCCGGAAGCTCCTCCTCCACAAAGACAAATGGCTTCCCGGCATTTTGACCCTTTTATGCCTAGGTTTCCATTCCTTCTAACCAAGCTTAATTCCAAGAACACCTCCAAGGATGCTTTCTTTAACCTTACCGTAAGTACCCAAATCTGGCTCATGCCTTCCTGCTAATTTTCCCGACATTTCGGTAAATTTCCTGTAATTCCCCGGACCTTCCTAGTGTTCCGGAAATGTCCTGAAGCAGTCCCAAATTAAAATTAGGGCTGTAAGGAGCCTTCCTAATTAAGAAAACACGTTTTTCTTAATTAGGGAGAAGGTTCTAGAATAATGCCACCTTGCATGGTTCTAGAATGCTGAGTCATAATGGATAAGACCGCACGGCCTCATTTGCGAAGGGCCTGCAGCCGCACGGCTTCATTAGCCTTATCCAGACTGCCTATAAATAGAGCCCTCCTCTACCCATTTCAACACACACAATATATGAGAAAATACTCAATACACTCGAAATACGTGAAGAAACTGCTGAATTCAAGAAGAAGAAGAAGGAAGGCCAAGAAGCTACATCCCTCCTCCTTGAAGACCAAAGATCGACCTCTCCTCCTAGCTCCGTCCCGAGAAGCAAAGGAAGTCATTGGTAACCTCGCACGCCCTAACCTTGCATTTTAATTGATATACTTGCTCATTGCATTCATATATCTTGCTTGGGACTTGGTAGCTTAAAGATCACATCTTTATCATCCCCTTCCCCTTTTTTTGCATGCATTAAGACCTCATTTGTCATAAAAATGTAGTCTTTTTCATAAAGGTGCATCCTTTGCACCTAAAATCCCTATTTTCCAATAAAATGTTATCTTTATGCATCATTTGCATATAAAGATCAAATCTTTTCAATAAAAATGCATCCTTTGCATCAAAACCCCTTTTCTAATGCATCATTTGCATAAAATGCTATCTTTATGCATCATTTGCATAAAGATCATTTCTTTCAATCAAAAAGCATCATTTGCTATAACCAAAATGTCATCTTTTCATTAAAGAGTCATTTTTATCATGCATTTCCCCTTTTCCCCTAACCTTGGAACGGACCGGTGTAAAAGTTCTCATCTTTGCATCGTTCCTTCCATTAAAGGTTCATGATTTCTTTAGGAAAAGGATAACCTTGAACCCTATATCTCCAATTATCGCTTAAGAATGAGTATGAAGCCTCTATACGAGCTCGACCGTCTTAAAGCGTAGGATTGATGGGCTAAGGACATTCCTTCCTAAAGAACCTCATCTTTGACCCAAAAGAGAGTCATTCTCTCGATCACGCAAGTCCCGAGGGTCCCAAGGTTTAAAATGCGATGATCATAAGTCATAAGATGAGGACGGGATCATAATTCCAAATACATAAATTCCAAGGAATCCCGAGCGACAGCCAACAAATGGTTTGTACGTCCGGAAGATAACTTTGGGACATTCCCCCCCTTATTTTCAAACACATGCACACAAAGAAAGCACGCAAGCAAACACGATTAATGAAATCTAGGGAGACTTGCTCCGGCAAGGCACTTTGGGTGAACGCCAAACGTTCTTCCCAAGGGGTAACTTAACCTCCGAACCCATAAAACCTTTTTTTCAAAGTTTTGAGGTAATCAAAATGGCGTGGCGACTCCGTTTTTCAAATAACTCGGATGTCTTCAAACTCGCGTGAATTCCAATAAACAAAAATTTGGGCACACATTCACAGCTTGGCGACTACTGGGATCATCCCAAAGGAGAAAAGCTTGATTTTCAAAACAAAAGTCGCTACTTGGTATATAGGTGGACCCCACTTACCCTTCCCGTATCGCTCCCTAACCCGGGCTTGGGATAACAAGGTGGTTTAACAATCCCACGTACCAAGATCCCTTTTCGAAAAAAATTTTGAAAAAAATACAAGAAAGCTTTTCCTTTGAGCGGGTTAGACTCCCATCGCCGATTTCATTAATCGTGTTTGCTTTCTTTTACCATGCATTGCATCATTTGCATCTTGGAATCTGTGCATACTTTGAAACGGGAAATAACCCGAAAAATAGCAAAGGAGTGGAACCTGGAAAATTGATCCATGCAGTCGTACGGCTAATCCTCATAGGATTCTCGACCATACGACCTCGTGGCAATTCCACCAGGAAAATCATGGTTAATCCGGGCAGTCCTAGCAGCTTGGGGCTATTCAGCTCCATGACCGACCGGGGCTCCTTAAAATTTACGTGCTTATGTGTTGCATTTTCCCCCGTCCCGAAAATCATTCCTTTAAAACACATTTATGAAAATCTCTGTTTTAACTCAAAAGGAACATTTTTAGGAGACCGCACACTACGCGCACCCGATATATCCCGTACACTTTGCACGCACGTCCTTCAAACCCGAGGGTGGTTCCAATGCAGCCACGGACAGCCTTACGATGCTCCCGGCGCGCACGGAATCATCCCAACCTCCCCATGGCAGCCAAAGGTGTCGACCAATGCACAAACCCGTGTCACACGTTTCAAAAACCGTGACTTTTGGTTGGTTTTTGGTCTAGTCCGTGTCATATAGCCCAGCTTGCATACCCACGTAAAGGTCAAGCCTTAGCTCATAACGGAAACCAAGATTTTCGCTCAAGCGAAATTCTCGCCGAAATTCCGACAAGGAAAAATCGGTGGGATCTTGACTCCGACATTGACTATTGACCTTGACCCGCACGGAATGCGTAAGAGTCAAGACCAAGTCTTTGCCAAAATAAAAGATCTTTCGCTCAAGCGAAGCTCGCCAAAATTCCGACAAGGAAAAATTGGCAAGATCTTGACCGGCATTGACTTCGATTCCGACTCGCGCACCGCGTATGCAACGAAGTTCAATGTGACACCGTGTCATCCGGCTTTTGCCGCCCGACCCATGCCTATTATATTCTCGGACATTACCGAAAGTCAAAACCGTCATTCGCTCAAGCGAAACTCGTCAAAGATCCGTCAAGGCGTAGAGACGAGACTTTCCCGTATTGCCTTGACTATAATCCGCATCGCTCGTGCGTTGAAAGGTCCTATGACCCGCTAGACCCGATAGGAGCGTTTCTTACTCTGCCGGTGGGATCCGCGTGCCCTATAGGACCCTCGCCCGGGCCGTCCACCCCGGGAGGTCGAAATACAGGTGGAATACGAGGGGCTTATAGACGTAGTGACGGAACCCACCGATCCAGGATCTAGTGTAGTTACGAAAAGAAGGGCAAAACCCCTTTTCCAACCAAATAGATATTAATAAAAGACATTGTTTTAAGTAAACTTGAAGATTCTAATTTGCATATTGCCTCGAGCCTTCACCTAAACACCTACCCCGAGTCTAAACCTTTCCTATCCCTTTCCCGCAAGCCGAGAAAGAAGTGGGTGAGAACACCGGGTCGCCGACTTGTTAGCGCGTAATCCTCGCACAGCTCGCTGTAATCCTCGCTCATCGCCCGTAGAGTCGAATGACCGATTTGACAGAGCAAGGCCGGTTTGGGTAACCAGATGACCAGGGAAGAAGAGCTAGCCTATAACCAATGCCCTCCCCCATCTTCATATAACCCATTGCCAAAGACTCCCCTTTCTCGCCTCCTCCAATACCCCAAGCCGTTAGTGGTCCCGACACCCTCGCTTCCTCCGAATCCCTCCATGGGACCCTTTTTCCTCCTTTCGCCCGTGAGCCAAATTTCCTACCTTGGAATCCCAGACTCGCCTTGACCTTTCCAATTTTGTCAACGCTCGTGAATTTGCCTCCTCTCAGATACGCTACAGCCGAAGAGTCGGGCTGGGAACGAGAATAGGAATGGGTGGATTTACAAGTGATGATGACAGTTCAAGAGAAGGAATGGACTTGGAGCCAACGGAAGTGAAACCCGAAGGGCAAGATGAGGCAGAAAGCCACGTGCACTGAATAGGGATGAAATCACTTCAAAGTGTGTCTCAGCCTCTTACGCAAAAGCTCTGGAGAAGGATGAGGTAGTGTATGAGTCCTATATCCTAGAGTTCAATACTCCGTACAAGGACTTGGTAGGTGAATGGAGAGACTTGATCGAAGCTTTAGCCAAAAGAGGGAAGTGGGCTCCTCCCACCGATCTAGAACATGTAAGCGTCGCCGAAGCCAAACTCTCATCGTGAAGGGTAGACTCTATCACAAAGTGTTAGTAGTCACTCCCGAAACTTGGTCCAAGAAGAATGTATGGATGCCTTGGAAAGAGTCCCGAGTTTAGAGGCGACCCCACCCCCTTTATGTCCTACGATGATAATGATGTCTTCCCGGTAATCCCTAAGCCCGAGGAAGAGTCTCGAGATACCCCTCATACGGCGTCAAGTATCCCGACCGCTTTTGCCCTCATTGGTCATAAGAGCCAAGACGAAAGTTCCCACGAGAGCTACCGTAGTGACACCGATGAAGACACAAATAAGTGCCGGAAGGGACAATAGAGGAGTGGTTAGCCCAGAAGCCAAAAAGCCCGGAAAATATCTCTCGACAAGCAAGGAAAAGGAACCCGCCATGAGGTTCGACCCCGCGTAAATCCTTATTGATGATGGAATTTCCCATTTCGTAAAGTGTTTAGCCAATGTCCAAAATGCCGTCAAAAGGTTGACCCTGTGGAAAGAAAAGACATGCTTGACAAGTGATGAGGAATGTGATCCTACTCGTTAAAGAAGTTGCTAGGTTCGGATGAGAAAGCCATTTGCCAAGCTCCAAACTCCTAAGTGATAATTCTTGTTGCATGCCGACTTTGAAAAGTTTGAATGAGACCGTGAAAGCTTTAAACGGAGAATGTGAAAAGGTCAAAAGCCGGTAACCCGGGACCAGATTCGGGAAGCCGCCATGCTTCCGACAAGACCGTCAATCGATCAATCAGCCAGAATTGGCCATACGCCGCAAGAATCCGCCTAACTTTGAAAGAATTAATGTAATCCTCCAAGAGGAATAATGACCAAGGAAAATCCAATGTCTATGTGATGACTCGGTCCGGACAGATGAGTATTGAGCAGCCCTAAGGGTGACAAAAGGAATGCCGTCTCTAACCAAAGACAGATAAAAGACCTTATAAGCCGTAAGCGTAAAAGCCTCGACTGATAAGGAGGATCCAGCCCTAACTCGCCTGAAGTGTACCCAAGCCAATATCTCCTTATGGTCCCCGTTAACCTCCTCATACCCTCATAAGTTGAAACTAGAAGAAAGTTTGGCCAAGACCATGGTGCCCATAGATGTCACCCCGCATGAGGTCGTCCAAATGATTGGAAATATCCACTACGGAAACATCATTACCTTCACCGAATTGGACCCGCCAAAGTATGGGGCTAGTCACAACGAACCTCTTTACATCACACCGCTTAGAAGAGCGTCGATTGCCACGAGTACTAGTCGACGGGGGGTCCGCAATGAATGTCTTGCCGCCTAAGATGATGGATTTATTGGATCTAAAGCCAACGGACTTAAAGCCTTCTAGTCGACTATTAAGGCCTACGACTCCACCGCACGATCGCTTTGGGGATCGCCACTCTCAAGATGTGGTTCGGAAAAAGGTCATGGATGTTGATTTTCAAGTTATTGACATTCCGATTTCATTTACCGCCTTGTCCGGGACGGCCTCGATCCACCAGATAAACGGGGTAGCCTCTACTTTGCATCAAGGCGTCAAATTTCGCCGAGTGATGGAACTATCACCACCATTTATGGGGATAGTGTCACAAAGAGAAGGAACCAAAGACCGGGACATCCCGATATTGGAGATCAAGCATGATGATGAAGGGTTAGCATTGACCGGATTCTCCGTAGCTTCTTCCAAGGCACAAGTGTGTTGCACCGACCTCACCACTACTTCCGATAAAATCCCTCCCGCCATGAGGATGATGCGAAAAATGAGCTATCTTCCGGGACTTGGATTGGGTAGAAGACTTCAAGGTCGTAACACCATCATTGATGTGAAGGAGCAGACTACCGTATATGGCTTGGGGTACAAACCGAACTCTCGGATGCCGGAAAAGCTAAAGGCAAGAAAGGTGAAGGGGTCCACCCATCCTTACAAACCGTCTCTCGACCCATTACTTTATAAAAGGAGGGACACAATATGATGAAAGTGATCGCGTATCTCCTCAGTAAAACCCTTCTAGAGAACCTTGAGAAAGTTAGGGGAAAGCCACCAATCCCGTTCGAAGAATGTTCCTTGATTTGCCGATATCCTCGGGGCTACCACTACCGTTCGTAATGAGTACGTCTTCAAAGGAAATCCGGCCAAGTTGTCAAAAGGTCAAGCATCCGGGACAATGGACTTCTCCGCCTTTGAGTTAGCTCTTCCAAAGATCGCCAGATAGAAGCCGCCAAGAGCCAAGACAAGCCAAATGGGTTTGCAAGAGTTGTTTGACGAAGAAGCACAAATCCCGCACTTGATCGACTTCGCCCGTATAATGAGATAGTTGCCGTTATTGGAGACGATGGTGAAAGTCATTTTGATCCTCGCACTTTGGTGACTAAGACAAATGCCATTGAAGAATTGGGAGACATTCTCGTGGCCGATAGCCGCCGACAAAGAAATGATCACGGAGCTTGGATTGGTACCCCGTCCTCCTCAACCCTGGCCGTGTCAAACACCCCGTTGTCTATTCGCTGAGTCAGAATCTTCGACCTGGGCCCTCGTAGTCATCCGAAGGCCTCTACGCCCGAGGATTATGAAAATGTAATCGATGTCATCTTTCCCCTTATCTTGAATGAAATGACAAATCTTTCGATTATCCTCTTATTGCCAACTTAACAAATGATAAATTAACTCAAAACTTAACAACAGCTAATAATGAATCATTTGAACAAGATGCAAACACACTAAACGAACAATACATTAAAGAAATCTTTAAGGTGTTTCGTAAAAGAGGAAAACCGGGCCCAAGCCGCCGAGGAGGTTTTGATAAGTGTGAACTGGGTACTATTGAGGAACCTAAAGAGACACAGATTGGAAGCTTCTTCCAGGGGTTGAAAGGGACAGATTGATCGAGCCGCTCGTAGAATACGTCGACGTGTTTGCATGGTCATACAAAGATATGCCGGGCTAGACAGCTTCGATAGTAGAGCACGTAATCCCTCTAGCACCGTATGCTAAGCCGCAAAGCAAAACCGAGAAAGATCAAGCTTCGGAATGGTCTCTACAGTCAAAGAAGAAATTGAGAAGCTACGCGGGTAGGATTCATCGTAGTTATTGAATACCCGACATGGTTGTCCAACATCGTGACCGTAACCAAGGCCAATGGGAAGGTGCGCCGCCGTGTGGATTTCCGAGATCCGAACAAGGCCACCCCAAAGACGACTACCCTCTCGCCAAACATAGACATCCCGGTGGACTCCACCGCCAACTACGAAGTCAAATCCTTCGTTGATGGTTTTGGTGCTACAACCAGATCAAGATGGCCGAGGAAGACCAAGAAAAGACAGCCTTCACCACACCGTGGGAACCCATCTATACAAGCAATGCCATTCGGCTCAAGAATGCCGGGCTACTTACCAAAGTGGCAAAATGACCGCACTTTTTCATGACATGATCCACAAGGAGATTGAGGTCTACGTAGACGACATGATAATCCACTCCAAAGGAGAAGGTGGGCAAGACTTTGTTGACCTACGAAAATTCTTTGAGAGGCCGAGACAAAGATTCCATGAGACTAAACCCCGCCAAAATGCACCTTCGGAGTGACAAGGGGAAAAGTGCTCGGGTACATGGTCACGGAGCGAGGTATAGAAGTTGACCCCGAAAGATCAAAGCTATCATGGATATGAGGCCACCTCAAACCTGCATGTAAGTCAAAAGCTTCATGGGTAAATTGCAAAGACATTAGCCGTTTCGGTCAATCGCTGACCACTATGTGCGAGCCCATCTTCAAGCTCATGAAGAAGAATGTGGACACGTAATGGACCGAAGAATGCCAAGATGCCTTTGACCTGCATCAAGGCATACTTAGTACATCCCCGGTACTATGCCCCCCACATAGACGTAAGCCTCTTCGCTCTATCTCACCGTCACGTACACGGCAAGCTTGGGGCTATGCTTGCTCAGAGAAGAAAGACTCTCGGGTAGAAAATGCCATTTACTTTGTCACCGGAAGCTACAGGGAGTGAGCTCAATTACTCGCATGTGAAAAGACTTGTGCAGGATCGGTCCGGTAGTCGGCAAGTTGAAGCATTATATGCAAGCCCACCCCGTGAACTTGGTCTCGAAAATGGACCCCATCAAGTACATCTTTGACAAGCCTTCCCTCTCGATGCGTTTAGCGAAGTGGTCCTTCTTCTTGGCGTAATACGACATCAACTATGTGACCGTAAAGGCCATCAAGGGTCAAGCATTGTCGATCACCCGGCGAATTTCCCAAGAATGAAGACAAAGGGCCCGAACCCCAATTTCCAGATGAAGGGATCTTTGCAACTGAGCTCGAAAATAGATGGCAATTGTTCTTTGACGGAGCCGCTAACAAAAGAGGAAATGGTGTAGGAATGCTATTGGTCGATCCGAAAGATGAGCATACCCCCATAGCCCTCAAGTTGAACTTTCTCGCCACGAACAATGCCGCCGAGTATGAAGCCTCGCATTGCCGGTTTGGAGGCCGCCTTAGAAAGAAATGTCAAGGAGCTCGAAGTTTACTGAGACTCGCCTCGATCATCAACCAAGTCTCCAACAAGTGGAAGACTGTGGACCCTAATCTACAACGGTATCATGCCCATATGGAGGAGTTGATCGGACAGCTCAGAGAAGTGACTTTCCACTACTTGCCGAGGGAAAAGAACAGATTCGCAGATGCCCTAGCTACTCTAGCCTCATTGGTAGAGATCCCCGAGGGAAAAGCCATAAAGCCCTTCAGAGTGGGTAGAAGAGAAGCCCCACTTCTCGTTGTGAAGTGGACCCGGGACCTCGAGCCTATAAAGGAACCTTGGTACAATCGTATTTACCAATTCCTCAAAGACGGAGAGTCACCTTTCGAGACGAAGAAGGTAGACCAAAAGAAGGTATCGAGCCAAGAGCTTACAAGCCCCGAAAAGGTTGGCTTCTCATTATGTCATTCTAGGAGGCAACCTATACAAGAAGCGGTATCAAGGACCACTCCTCTTATGTGTCACTCAAGAAAGAGCCGTAGAGTTGATGACCGAAGTCCACAATGGTCCCCGCGGTCCTCACATGAATGCCGCAGCCCCGATGCAAGTGATCCTCGAATGGGTTACTACCGGATCTCCATGGAAACAGATCGCGCTCAACACGTCCGAACCTCGCGACAAATGCCGCCGGTTTGCCAACCTCAACCATCTCCCACCTCATGACCTCGTACCGCATGACGACTCCTTGGCCGTTTGCAACTTGGGGCATTGACGTGATAGGGAAAATATCCCCTAGAAGCAATGGGCACGAGTTCGTGTTGGTAGCCATTGACTACTTCACAAAGTGGGTAGAGGCCAAGTCCTACAAGGTCCTCACTTCCGTAAAAGTGGCCCGCTCATCAAAGAAAACATAATGTGCAGATATGGGTGCCCAACGAGATCATTTCCGATAATGGGTCACACTTCGAAGGAGACTCGCGATAGACCGCCGTCGAATTCGTAGTTACTTCGCCACAAGTCGTCCCCGTACGCACCTCAAACCAATGGAGCCGTGGAAGCCGCTAATAAGACACTCGAGCGGATCATCCGAAGATGGCCACCCGTGGTCGTGATTGGCCCGAAAAGCCGCACCTAGCACTCGGGGCTACGTAACGTCTGTCCGAATGTACCCACAGGAGAAACTCCTTTTGCCCTAACTTACGGGATGGAAGCAAAGTGTTACCAAAGTGGAGTTGGAAATCCCGTCATTAAGGGTCCTCCCGGAAAACAAAGTGTCAATGAAGTGGAATGGTTGCGCAGCCGGCATGATGAGTTAGCCCCCGCTTGACGAGAGAAGGCTAAAAGCCATGGAACACACCCGAGCCTACCGCAGGCGAATGGCCGTGCAGCGTTTGATAAAAAGGTCAAGGCCGTAGATATCAAAGAGGGCGACTTAGTGCCGAAAGTAAAGCCCCTACCGTAGACAACCCCGGGAAAATGGGAACCCGTCCGGATCGGCCCTTATGTGGTGCGTAAGATACCGTCAGAGGAGCAATGAAGCTTGCGTACTTGGATGGCAATCCCTTTGTCCACCCAAATAACGGTGATAAACTCCGAAGATACTATGTCTAAAAAAAAAAAAAAAAAAAAAAAAAAAAAAAAAAAAAAAAAAAAGAAAAAGTGCAAAAAGAGTAATACCCAGCCTAGGCCGAAACCCCAAAAAGGGCGGTCTAGGCAAAAGACAGGTTGCACATATAAAAAAAAAAAAAAAAAAAGAAAAAAATCTTAGTGCAAAAAGAGTAATGCCCACTAGGGCCGAAACCCCAAAAGGGCGGTCTAGGCAAAAGACAAATGGCCGCACATAAAAAATTGGTTCACTGTAATGAACTACGAAGACCCGAGCCCCTTAGCCTTTCTTGTAAAAGGGGAACGTAGGCACCATATATGGTTCGGTCTAAATAATAAAAAGGACGATTAAGTTTCCATGAAATGCGTCCTAAACAGTAAAAAGGACAATCAAGCTTCCATGAAGTGCGTCCTAAATAATAAAGGGTATTTCGCATAAACGGGTCCCAATCAATAAAGACATTTGAATTTCCATGAAATGTGTCTTGATTAATTTTTAAGATAATATGCCTTGTTCATTACAAGTTAAAAACTTCTTGATGAGTTCAAGCACGGTCTACCTCTTAACTCGCTAACCTCGCTAAAAAGATCTAAAATACAACAAAATGCCTAAATAAACTAATGTGTTTGCAAATGGCAATAAGAGGATCTTGAGAAAAGACTTGTCACCGTCATTCGCCGAGTTTTCTTCGCCTTCTTCCCTTTTCCTCGGCCTCGTCGAGTCTTCTTCCTTTTCTTCTCAATAATGTCGGTATCCCTCATCCCGACCTCTCGGTATCCTCACCGGAGCCTCTACCAACCCCGTGTCAATGAGCGCTCTCTATACGAGCACGAGTCCGCACCTCCTCCCTCTCGAGCCTCGCCAAAGGAGCGACCTCTGACAATCTCTTGTACCGAGCCTCCATATCCCCGACCAAGTCACCTCGATTGGTTATGGCAACTCGCCTTAGCCTCGCCTCCCTCGTAGTCCTACTCGAGTCGCAGCCGCCTCCCAATAAAGCTCGACGTCTATCCTCCAAGATAGCCTCGAGTCGCTCCCATCTCCCTCTCGTACTACTCCAAGTAGACAAAGGGTCAAGATGGTGCTCTTCCCGCTCCCGAAGATAGCCCCGGGTGGGAAAGCAAGATGTCCAAGCCCTCGAGAAGAAAGAGAAGCCGGGCCGGATCTCTCATATCCAATGACACCACCTCCATGGTCCTGATGTCCTCCCAATCACTCAATGGCTCCCGTAAAGCCCCAAACCGCCCGGATACCAAGCAGTATGTAGAAGGACGACCACAGAATCCCGGAACCCTCACAAAGATAAGACTCCCGAAATATCCTCCCGGGTCCGCAACCTCCAAAGGTGGTATCCACCAACGGATGTCCGAAGTGGATAGCCTAGCCATCATCGCCTCCCAGCCTACCCCGTTCCTCGCCGCCTAGGTGCACCTCTCCGAGAAATCACCCAAGGGCACCGAGTCGGCAAAGCCCCGTGCAAAGCCCCGAGCCTCTCCCCGCAGCCTACAGAGTCAACATAGCCGGACTCCCTGACCTCATGAAACGGTCTCCCGAGCCATCCTATCGATCCCATGAAATGTCTCTCCCAAAACCGGGACAATATCCTTCCCACTCGCAGCCTCGACCATGTCCAAGAGGCCACTATGACAGATCCCCACGGACTCAAGAAGCAACAAAATGTAGAATACGCAGAGAATGAAAGCATCCATAGCCACCGTGGTCGCAGCCATATCCTGGAGACCCAAACCTCGCCCGGGATATCGTAAAGGTCAATCCTATCCGGGCTACCATCATCCTCTCAGCCTCTCCCAAAGGAATCTGCAGAAAAGATGCAAGCTTTACCGTCACCGGCACGTCTCCGATCACGGAATAGATATAGCCTCGCCTCGGGACCCCCAATCAAGGCTCAAGTCTTCGTGCGTTGGGACAATTTCGTTGTAAGAAAAGCAAGAACATGTCTCCTGACGTCCTAACTTTGCTACGGCTCTCAACAGATCCCAATCGGGCGGGAGATCCCTCAAATGCCATAAAGACTTGATCTTGAAGGAAGAATCAAGCAGCCCCTTGTGATTTTGGAAGTTATGTCTCGCCCAAGATTGAAGACCGGATAGAAAATGGTCTCGCTTCCCCTTTGCAATCTGACGGGCTTCTCCATCACAAAGTGTTCAAAGAGGGTGCTTTTCGGTCCAAAATATGCTCGGGAACAATTGGGACAAGTCTAGAGTGAAAATGAAATGAAATGGCCAAGCCTTGCTTTTATTCGTAAAATAACCAGCTCGCAGAACCGTTAGCCGCACGGCTTCATTTGCCCTCAAGGCCATGCCGCACGGCTACATTAGCCCTCTCGCAGAAATTCTGCAAAGCAACCAAAGTTGCTGCCCAAGTGGAGTTTTCACCCCACTTTTTCAACCAAAACCCGTACGTAAACATATCCGTAAGCCATTCAAGCATTTATACACCATTATAAATCATTTTGGCCCGCCTTTCCCCCAATTCCAAGCAAAAAAGTCGCCCAAGGCTCGATAATATGCAAATTGAAAAAGCATGAATTAGAAAAGCAAATAAAATGTAAATACAATGTTTTCGCCCCATCGGCGCCCAAATAAAGCAAAAATAAACAAAGTGTGCATAAAAATTGTAAATTGTTTGTTTTTGTTCCAAATCTATTCTAGAGACCTCCTAGGCCTCCGATTCTTCTTCATCTTCATCGCTACTCACCATAGATGCTAGCCTCCCTCATCAAGTCCTCCCGGTCGCTCACATCGATAGATGGACATTATCGTGCCCGTACTCTCGCCTACTGCTTCCTGCAATGTCGGGCCATGGTCCCCGCCCCCGAGGCATGGCACCGGAAGAGTACTCCGAGGCCGATGAGGTAGACGCCGTGCCCCGACGTGCCGTCTCTTGCGCCTGTGCTCCCGTGCATCCGCCGCCGCCTTCGAAGCGCAGCGCCTTCCTCGTAAGAGACCGGCACATGTCCTTCCAGCCCCTATTCTCGCCCGACTCACCTATCGTAAGTACGAGCCGGAACCCGAGAAAAAGAAGAGAAAATCTCGTAAAATCTCGTAAAATTGCAAAAGCGTAAAATCCGAAAGCTAAAAAGGGAATAAGACCCTAAGAGTACACTTACAAGGCTATCAGCGGCAAGGTGTACCTGGGGCTCCCTAGCATCGGGGACATGTATCCTCATCCTCCTGCACTCCATGGATCACATAGACAGATGCGCAGGAGGGATCGGCGGGTCAAGAGGCTCATCCTCCCCATATCCCCGAGTGACCGCCGCCTTCACTAGCTTCGTGGCATCCTCAGTGCGCCGCTCCACAAACACAGCTGTAGGGGTGTCCATATCAAAATACTCCTCCGCAGCCCACGCCTCGCTCGGTACCTCGCTATCTCATCCGCCGGCCAATCCTCGGGCCGCAAAGATCCGTGCCGGGAGGATCCCGAGGAGTAATGGCATCCAATGGAGGGACATGGCCATGCCGCTCGAGAAGCGGTCCCCCAAGTAAATGACATCACATGTCGCCCCCGAGCCACCTCCTCTCGCCTCGTCACATCAATAGCATCTCCCAAAGAAAATCTCCTGGATACTCGCCCTGTGGGTAGAAGTCCACTCCATCGTGCCCATCCCCGTTGATGACCGGCCTCACCATTTTGTAGTCGAAGGTAATCCGGGTCTTCCCGTGAATTTATCTCTCGCATCTCCTCCAAATAACCATAGCAGGGAAGATGGTGACATCACTCGCCGGTTCCAAGGGAAGAACCCGATCACCTCGCAAAACCAGCCCGCATGTTCAAAACATCAAAAGGTCATTTTCTCTCTTATAAAAGTCTCAAGACAGAAAAAGAAAAAAAAAAAAGGAGACTACCTCAAGGGCAAATGAGAAGCGTACCCATGGAAGCAGCCTTTGTTCCGACCGTACATGTCCAACGAGAAGTACAACTCCGCCTAATCCGGCCTCTCCCCAAGAGACCGTCCCTATCCCATCCACATCCTCCAGAGAGTCGAGGAGGCAAGTCATAGCTAGTGTCCCGCATTAGCAAAAATGGTGACTCGATAGCATCAACCATATGAATGCTCTAGCCAATGCCAAGGGCCACATCATTAGCAAAGAAAGTTCGCATGCTAGTCTCGAACCGCCACCTCGACATTCCGTGTCTCCATCCCCACCCTGGGAATCAGCTCAAATCCAACCAAAGCCCGAAACTCCTCGCCAGCACATGGTCTCTCCAAGTCACGGGCCTCCCGTGAACCGTAGGCCGCAATAGCCGGTGAATCGGCAGAGTCACCGTCGCCCTCTCCCCGGCCTCAGGTGAAAGCTATGGGTACTATCCCACCGTAACTCGAAAGGGCCCGGACCAAGCCCTTGCTCTTAGAGGTGATGTGGACACCCCTGCCGATAGCCTCTACAAATGCCTCCAAGCCGGTAGCCCTCACCAAACCGCTTGGGATTTGCCCCATTCTTCTCAAAATCCGGCATCCTCTCGCCAAAGCTTAACCGCAATCTCCGATGGTCCTCTAGACTTGTTCTCCCGTAGACAAGCACATCAAAAGAAGTGTCACCCTTCATATCATTTTCAAAAGCATGCATATATGCACAAAAAATGCACATGTTTTCAAAAGAAAATCATTCACAAAAAGTTTTTCTAGCATTATTTGCATCAAAAACGTGTCTTTCATCACTTGAAACGCGTCATTGCTTTCCTAAAGCACAAAATCACAATTTTTTGCACATAAGCATTATTCTTTCAGAAATGGCATGCATGAATCATTTTCATCTTCCAAAATCATGTTTTCTCATTGAAAATCAGAATTTTGACCTAGTTCTAGCAAAAGGCAAAAACTCCGTCTCATATTTTGAAAAAATTCTCATTCTTCCTTCATTTTGCGAGAAAAAAGTGAGTCATTCTCATCAAACAAGTTGCACATTGCACATTCTTAACCTCATAGGTTGTTCATGCATCTCAAAATCATTCAAAAAAATCATTCAAAATCCTATAATTCGGGTCAAGCCCTAAATCATTCAAAAATCAAGCAAAATCATCGGATTTGAGCAAAATGAGAATGCTTACCCCAACCGATCGCGGGTTCGTTGATTTATGCTCTCTTCTCCTGCAAAGCTCCGATGGAGGCGTAAGGAAGTCATACTTCCTCTCCGTCCGCACGAGCTCCTTTCTCCTCCTTCCGCGGCCGCCGAGATGTTTCTCCTTGCTTGCCTCGGTATGGGATTGCCCTCCGGATCCATCTCAAATCAAAGGGAAGCAAAAGGGGTTGAAGAATTTCGAAATTCTCTCTCTCTCTTCTCTCTCTCTCGGCTGAAGTGGGCGGCAACAAACGCCCAATGCCCGTTCAAAACCTGATTTTAAATAATCTGGAAAAAACAGGTCTCTAGCCGTACGGCTTCTTTTTCTCCATCTTATGCCTGCGGCTTCATTCGCTCCGAGCGTAAATTACAATCCCGCCCCGTGGACCTTCCACTTGGGCATGCAATTTCCGTTATCTTTTAACCAAGATAACATCTTTTCAGAAAATATCCCTTATCTCTTTAGCAATCAAGCTTTATTCCCAGTCACCTCCGTGAATTCTGTTATAACGGGATAACACTAGGTGACAACCTCCGAATTGTCAGAACTCTAAACTTGTGCTACCTCTATCCGCGAATAGTGAAGTATGCCCAAGTCATTCCAACTTGTGCTACCTCTATCCGCGAATAGTGAAGTATGCCCAAGTCATTCCAACTTGTGCTACCTCTATCCGCGAATAGTGAAGTATGCCAAGTCATTCCAACTCAGGCTACCTCTATCTACCTCTATCCGCGAATAGTGAAGTATGCCCAAGTCATTTCAAATTGTGCTACCTCTATCCGCGAATAGTGAAGTATGCCCAAGTCATTTCAAATTGTGCTACCTCTATCCGCGAATAGTGATGTATGCCCAAGTCATTTCAACTTGTGCTACCTCTATCCGCGAATAGTGACGTACGCTCAAGTTTCCCAACTTAAGTTACCTCTATCTCCGTCATAAAGAGATAGCGCCATAAGCTCTAGCTTCATCAGTGACACCTCCGAATTGTCAAAATCTCAAGGATCCTAGACATCGTTCCTAACTATCTAGTGATGCTTGAACTACGATCAAGGCTTGATTCCTCCGGATACGTAGGTAGCCTTTTATAAAAGGTCCAGCCATTCGACCACTTTGGTCACCCCGTTTCTTTGTCACTCCTCGCTGATAAAGCGCCCTCATAAAAGTTCAAATATTCGACCACCCGGGTCACTCCTAGCATGTCCCCAAAGTAGGATCAATTGCTTGACCTCCTAGGTCATTTTCTCTTCTTTTTCCCGGCAAGAGACCCGCTTCTCTTCTTCCTTCCCCCGGATCCTAATCCCGAACTACGGCCCGGCTTGATTCCTCCGGATACGTAGGTAGCCTTCCAAAAGGTTCAGCCACTCGACCACCTCGGTCACCCAATCCGTCTCGGCATTCGCCGCATCGGATCCTTTTCTATCGACAACCCCACTCGCCTTGCAAGTGACGTTGCCGAGGGGCTTCGTAAGTACCCAAATCGCTCATGCCTTCCTAAGCTAATTTTCCCGACATTTCGGTAAATTTCCGGTAATTCCCCTGACCTTCCTAGTGTTCCTGAATGTCCTGAAGCAGTCCCAAATTAAAATTAGGGTCTGTAAGGAGCCTTCCTAATTAAGAAAACACGTTTTTCTTAATTAGGGAGAAGGTTCTAGAATAATGCCACCTTGCATGGTTCTAGAATGCCGAGTCACAATGGATAAGACCGCACGGCATCATTTGCAAGGGCCTCGCAGCCGCACGGCTTCATTAGCCTTATCCAGATCGCCTATAAATAGAGCCCTCCTCTACCCATTTCAACACACACAATATATGAGAAAATACTCAATACACTCAAATACGTGAAGAAACCGGGCTGAATTCAAGAAGAAGAAGAAGGAAGGCCAAGAAGCTACATCCTCCTCCTTCAAGACCAAAGATCGACCTCTCCTCCTAGCTCCGTCCCCGAGAAGCAAAGGAAGTCATTGGTAACCTCGCACGCCCTAACCTTGCATTTTAATTGATATACTTGCTCATTGCATTCATATATCTTGCTTGGGACTTGATAGCTTAAAGATCACATCTTTATCATCCCCTTCCCTTTTTTTTTTTGCATGCATTAAGACCTCATTTGTCATAAAAATGTAGTCTTTTTCATAAAGGTGCATCCTTTGCACCTAAAATCCCTATTTTCCAATAAAAATGTTATCTTTATGCATCATTTGCATATAAAGATCAAATCTTTTCAATAAAAAATGCATCCTTTGCATCAAAACCCCTTTTCTAATGCATCATTTGCATAAAAATGCTATCTTTATGCATCATTTGCATAAAGATCATTTCTTTCAATCAAAAGCATCATTTGCTATAACCAAAATGTCATCTTTTCATTAAAGAGTCATTTTTATGCATTTCCCTTTTCCCTAACCTTGGAACGGACCGGTGTAAAAGTTCTCATCTTTGCATCGTTCCTTCCATTAAAGGTTCATGATTTCTTTAGGAAAAGGATAACCTTGAACCCTATATCTCCAATTATCGCTTAAGAATGAGTATGAAGCCTCTATACGAGCTCGACCGTCTTAAAGCGTAGGATTGATGGGCTAAGGACATTCCTTCCTAAAGAACCTCATCTTTGACCCAAAAGAGAGTCATTCTCTCGATCACGCAAGTCCCGAGGGTCCCGAGGTTTAAAATGCGATGATCATAAGTCATAAGATGAGGACGGGATCATAATCCCAAATACATAAATTCCAAGGAATCCCGAGCGACAACCAACAAATGGTTTGTACGTCCGGAAGATAACTTGGGACATTCCCCCCCTTATTTTCAAACACATGCACACAAAGAAAGCACGCAAGCAAACACGATTAATGAAATCTAGGGAGACTTGCTCCGGCAAGGCACTTTGGGTGAACGCCAAACGTTCTTCCCAAGGGGTAACTTAACCTCCGAACCCATAAAACCTTTTTTTCAAAGTTTTGAGGTAATCAAAATGGCGTGGCGACTCCGTTTTTCAAATAACTCGGATGTCTTCAAACTCGCGTGAATCCAAAAATTTGGGGCACACATTCACACTTACCAAGTCCCATTCCAAACATGTAAACTCAAAACCAAGTAGCCCTAGATTATTTATCTCTACCCATTTCACCCATTTCAAACCCTTTTTAAATGATCTTCCTTGAACCCTAAATTCAACAATTTCATTTTCTAATCCTCCAACTTCCATTAAGGTCTCCAAGGCATAAAATCAACATCATAGAACAAGGGTAATATTTTAAAAGCTCATGAACAAGTAGGAGAAGGGAATCCATAACAACTCACCTTAGGGTTTTATAATGGAAGGTTGATCTTTCTATCTTGATGGATTCTCCTAGATGACCCAACTTCAATGATGTTATTAGACTTGAATTTGGTGGAGAAATGGCTTGGCTTCAAAGCTTGGTGTTGGGAGCTTCCATGGAGTTCTAGGCTTTCCTTGGAAGAAGTAGAATGAATGAAGGAGAAGGAAGAAGGGAGTAAGAGGAGGTGAGGGAGTGGGACACATGGCAAGCCTAGGAAGGAGCAAGACAATTTGCCCCCCCTCCCATCAACCTAAAAATCAAGGCTTTCATCCCTTTTTTAAATTAAAATAAATCCTTGTCCAATTAATTCATCCTACCCAAATAACCTCCTTGTACTATTTATCATATTTCCATTTTTATTATTTCCCCAAGTTTCTTTATTTAATACTCAAAATTTTCTCAAAAGATTCTAAATTTACTTCTCATCCAATTTATCTTAAATTAAGAATCTAAAGACAAAATTGAACACATAAAACTATCATAATCATTAAAAGCACATAATAAGATATTTAAATTTAGTGTCTAGGGTTGGGGTCGTCACACTCACTCCCCCTTAAAGAAAATTCGTCCCGAATTTGACTGTCACTTACCTAAATGTTCAACCTGACTCGGTTACTTAGGTACCTCAGATTCCAATTCCCAAATAGTCTCTTCAATGTGGTGATTCTTACCCAAAATTCCTAATTCCATTAATAATACGATATCTATATATATATAATAACACAAGTGATTTTGTCACAGCCATTTTCCCGCTTAAATTTCATTATTTTCAAAATTCCCAAACTGCCCCCGACTTTATTAGCGTACCTGTTTGGCCAGACGCATTTTGTATTCCCTATACGCTCTCTTCTTTTCTACTCTCCCTCTGCTAAAACCTCGTCGCCTCACCTTCCATGGCTGCCACCACCTCTCTCTCTCTTTTTCGGGCGTCACTCTCTCTCTCTTTTTCGAGCGTCACTCCCTCTACTCCCTCTCTTCTCAAGGCATCACTTCCTCTTCCCCAAAAACATCCTCGTCACGCTCTCTTCTTTTCTACTCCCTCTGCAATCCATGCATTGTTCGAACCCCAACTGAAACCCTAACCCTAATCCGCCGCCCTCATCTCCCTAAGCCCAGTTCTCTGTTGTTCAAGTTCATCCAACGTTCAATGTCAATCTACTACGACGATGACGATTGCTATGATCTACTTGGTTGGGTATATGCTTTTTTTCTCTCCGCACAATTTCAATTTAGCCCCTCAATTTTGACTTCAATTCAGGTACGTAATCCCTAGATTCGTATGGAATTAGGATTTTAAAATTTATGTCTCTTTGAGTGCATACATATATATATAATGTTTAAACAGATGCGTATTGGAATGGAGTATTAGGGTTGATTACTAGATTTAGATGTATTTCAGTGTGAATTAACTCTAATTAGCAGTATTGAGTTTTGAATTTTAGCTCTTGATCCAGAAATTTTTATTAAGCTTAAATTTGGAACACTTGATTTTAAACTTATGTTGAGGTGATCAAATTGGGACAATTTTTACCCTAATTGGAATGCCATGGAAACAGCTTTCAATTGAATTTGATATTTGGAGGTTTCCCAATTGATAAGAGTTCAATAATTTCACTTAGTGTGGTTTTCAGACGTAATTTGGCACGGAATTCTGATGCTGGAAGTCTGTTTTAATTGCAATCCGCTTCAAGGGGAAAGGTGAGAGTCCTAGGATTTTCATCTTGATATTCTGCTGTTTTGAGAACCCTCTTTTTCTTTTATGCCTAAATCATTATCAAACGCGTTATATATATATCAGGTTCAAGCCATTCGACAAGGTTATCTTTCAAAATGCTCCTCAAATTTGAGAGGTGACTGGAAGAGAAGGTTTTTTGTTCTTGATAGTCGAGGGATGTTGTACTATTATCTAAACAAAAGAAAGCGATAAACCGAGTGTAAGTAATCTATGCCAAAGAAGGCTAATAAGGGACATTGGTTATATTGTAAAAGGGGCTGAATTCCATCATTTACATGGTTTTGCATCTTGCTTTTACTATTTTCATTAAATTGATTTTCTTTAGGGATGCATGGTCAAGTACACAGTCGGAGGAATTCGAACTTGGTTCGGGGACTGAGTCACCGGCTTTCTTCTCATTACCATGGAGGAGTACATGATGAGAAATCTGTTGCTCATCACACTGTTAACTGTTGACATCAACAATTAAAGTTGATGCGGTCACGTCAGATTTGAGATTTTGCTTGAGGATTGTTTCTCCAACAAAGAACTATACTTTGCGAATGCAGGTTACTATTGATTGTATCTGTTAGTTTGTTTTCACAATTCATGCTAAACCAGACTTAACTGAAATGCTTATGGCAAATTATGATTTAGTTATTGCATTAAGGAATGGTTATGTCAGTATTTTGTTTTGGTAGGCGGAAAGTGCCCTAGATCAAATGGATTGGATCAAGAAGATAACATGAGTTATTGCTTCATTATTGAGTTCTCAGATTCCTGAGAGGGTAATCCAGAAGGAAGCACTATTGAATTACGTAACCTTTAATCTCCAAAATAATATTTGACCTTTTCCAATGCTTCTTTCGGTGTTTTTCTCGCTAGCCCTATAGGTAGTGGTCATCACCGATTTAGGGCAATGGCGTAGTTCATTTGAAAGTTCGGATTTTGATCACACGGCTATTGAGGAATACAATTCCCGAGAGGCATACATATTCTCATCATGAATGCCCATCAAGAATGTCACACCAACAACGATTTAGTGTAAAAAGTGAGAAACCCATCGATGCTTGCGAAAAGTATGTGGGAACGATAAATGTGTTGACTGTGGTGCCCCGACCCATATTGGGCATCCTTGAATCTTGGAGTTCTTGTCTCGCATTGAATGTTCCGGGGCGTGCACCGTAACCTTGGTGTGCACATATCAAAGGTAAACATTGTAGGATTGCTCTGTTCCACCTTTTAGATGGACTTGTTTTTCTAAAGATTGAGAAAAGGGTTCTTTTTTGAAATTTGACACATGCTAATGTAGCGCTTATGTACCTCTTAAATGGGCTCATTTTCTTTGATATGTGGGCTCTTTATTGAAATTCTATATTAGTGTTTGCCTTTGTTTATTACTTTATTATTATCATTACCGTTAGGTATGGATTACTGTCTCATGTGAACTAGTGCCGCCCCTTAATGTGGTTGACCATTCTCGTCGGTGTAAGATCATTGACTCTTGATGTCAAAGTGTGGGAGTATTCTCATGATATCCTTATTCCGGTGTTTGGGTAATACCTTTGCTAACTCGGTATGGGAGGAATTACTTTAGCAAGCAAGGGACCTTCTCGAGGTTGATCTTGTACCTACCGAGTAAATAGCCTCTCCTTTTACTAATTTATTTATTATGATTTAATGTCTTGCTGTCATTTCCTTAGATCTTTCCTTCCGATTGTGTGGCTAATATTTTCTTATGTTTTCTTTCCTGGAGGTTTTACAAATCTGATAAACCCCAGCTGCCTTGTAATTGCAAACCTAACCATACAGACTCAATTTCAGTGAATGAAAAGTTCATTCATGCAAAGGTGCAATTTTTATCCTATCCCTCTCCTCTTGTCCTTGAAGGCAGTTGCATGATTTTCGTTTTCTCAAATCTGCTGTAATACAAATCTGCTGTAATACTGACGAAAAGTGCTTTACCATTTCTTCTGATCGCAGTATGAAGAAAGAGTTTTTATCCGAAAATCCAAATATCATTATTCAGTGGCACAACATATATGGGAAGTTGTTTGTGCTAATGACAAGAGAGCTGTGTACCGTCTCATTATCAACTTTGAAGCAGATGTCAACACTGTATATTTCATTACTTCTGTTGCTCCTTTATTACTATTAAAATTTGAACCACCTTAATGCAAGATGTTTCATGTTATCTTTCTTTTGCCGCATCCTATTTGGTCTGTACTATTGTTGTACTGTCCCAAGACTTGGCTATATCTCATAATAGGATCCTCCCACTTCCCACCCCCATACCCATTAAAGAGAGAGAGGGAGAGGGGGGGGGGGAGAAGCTACTTTTCATAACCTCAAGAAAAGAGGCACTTTCATTTGTTATTCATTTTTGTATATACGTAATGATTTTGATTCTTATAGCACTCAGAACTGTATGATATTTTCTTAATGCCGCACTAATATTAAGCATTTCTTTTTCAGAACTGAAGAGTTGGAAACTGCATTAATGGAGATGGTTAAGCAAGATAATCGAAGGCAGTTGAGTGCAAGGGTAAGAAAGATTCTCCTTTGCGCATGACGCTAATGAGTTATGATTTTCCTTATCTACCAAAAAAGAGTTACGCTCCCGTGAGCCGATCTCATCAATGGTTTTCATATCTTGTATAGGCGAGTTTTCTGACCGATTGAAAATGGAAACACCAAAGATGACCTTAGGCTCCCCATAATCGAAAATCTGGTCCGCCAAGTGTATCATCCTTTCTTATATAGACTAATATAGGAGTTACCAAAATTTGCCTTTGGTTCTTAATTTATTTATTTTAATCTTGTGTACAAGGAAATTTTTCAAATCTGTAATATTATTTCATTCACATGTGTAAGTGTTCTTATTGGAAATTATTGTCTTAATTATTACTTTTATCTTCATCTATATTTTTTACATGACTAATTTGCTTAAAATATTAACTTTTTTTGCCCGTGCGTTTAACGCACGGGTGTATCACTAGTTACAACTAAATGCTCCATGAATACCTTACAAACATTACTAACCCGAATTTTCACGACCTCAATAAAATATCAATGATTAAAAGTCTTACAACTTATGTCACTAAATACACTACAATATTGCATTTAAAACTTTAAATACTCTATAAGCTGCCCCATTTGGTGAAGTAGTCGATGGCTACTAAGATGAACTCGTGACCGTTGTCTTTGCCCGGTGGAGCGATTTTCCCGATGACATCAATTCCCAAGTGGCGAAGGGGGCCGTGGCGTAGTCATGCGGTAGAGATCGTGAGGAGGTAGATGATTGAGGTTGGAGAACCGCCGACACTTGTCGCAGCTTCGGACAAAGTGGATGCGGTCTGCCTCCATGGAGATCCAGTAGTAGCCCATCCTGAGAATGATTTGCATCAGGGCTCTGGCGTTCATGTGGGGACCGCAAGCCCCATTGTGGACTTCGTTCATGAGCTTGTTTACTTCTTCCTGGTTGATGCAGCGTAGGAGGGGTCCTTGGTAGCGTTTTTTGTACAGCATGTCCCCAAGGATGACAAAGTGAGAGGCGAGGTATTTTAGGGACATGATGCTCTTGGCTTTGACTCCTTCCCTGTGTTCTCCTTCTTCGTTCATGAAGGCGGTTTCCCCGTTCTTGAGGTATTGGAAGATCTGGTTGTACCATGGCTCATTGATGGGCTTGGGCTCTGGTTCGATCTTGCAACAGTAGGCAGGAATTTCCTTTCGTCTGACTTTAAAGGGCTTGATTGCTTTTCCCTCAAGGATTTCCACGAGTGAAGCCAAGGTGGCTAAGGCGTCTGCAAACTGGTTTCGGTCTCTCGGCAAGTAGTGGAAGGTGACCTCTTCGAATTGTGTGATGAGGTCTTCCATGCAGGCGTGGTATTTTTGCAAGCCCGGGTCTATGGTTTTCCATTTGTTGGAAACTTGGTTGATGATCAGGGCTGAGTCCCCATAGACCTCGAGTTTCTGGACATTCCTTTCGAGTGCGGCCTGTAGTCCGGCGGCGCAGGCTTCGTATTCGGCGGCATTGTTGGTTACCTCGAAATTGAGTTTTATGGCGATCGGGGTGTGCTCATCCTTGGGGTCGACCAAGAGCATACCGATTTCCTTTTTTGTTGGCTGCTCCATCGAAGAACAGTTGCCATCGATTTTCGCCTTCGAGTGCGAAGATTCCCTCGTCTGGGAATTGTGGTTCGGGGCCTCGAGCCTCGTCGGTTGGGAAGTCAGCCAGTTGTTCGGCCATTGCCCATCCCTTGATTGACTTTTGGTTCACGTACTTGATTTCAAATTCCGCTAAGAAGAAAGACCATTTAGCGAGCCTCATTGACAGAGATGGCTTGTCGAAGAGGTATTTGACTGGGTCCATTTTGGAAACCAAGTGCACCGTGTGCGACTGCATGTAGTGCCGCAATTTTCCAACGACCCATACTAGAGCTGCGCAGGTTTTCTCGAGGGCTGAGTAGTTGAGTTCGCTGCCTTGAAACTTTCGACTGACGAAGTAGATGGCGTTCTCGACTCGTGACTCTTTCTTTTCTTGACAGAGCATGGCTCCAACTGCGGTGTCGGTCACAGTTAGGTATAGCAACAGTGGCTTCTCCTCGTGAGGAGGACAGAGAATCGGGGGACTCACAAGGTACGCCTTTATTTCTTCAAAGGCATCTTGGCATTCTGAGTTCCATTCAACATCGGCGTTCTTCTTCATTATTTTGAAGATTGGCTCGCACATGGAGGTCAATTGATTGATGAAATGGCTGATATATTGTAGGCGGCCCATGAAGCTTTTCACCTCTCTTTGAGTTTGCGGTGGTCTCATTTCGATGATGGCCTTGATCTTTTGAGGATCAACCTCGATGCCTCGCTCGGTGACCATGTATCCCAAGACTTTGCCTCGGCTGACCCCAAATGTGCATTTGGCAGGGTTTAACCTCATTGAGTGTTTCCAGAGGCGATTGAAGAACTTTCTCAAGTCTGTGAGGTGTTATCCACCTGATCCCTTTGAGTGTATGATCATGTCATCAACGTACACTTCGATCTCCTTGTGGATCATGTCGTGGAAGAGGGCGGTTGTTGCCCGTTGATAGATAGCCCCAGCGTTCTTTAGTCCGAGCGGCATTACTGTGTAGCAGTAGGTTCCCCAGGGGGTTGTGAAGGCTGTCTTTTCTTGATCTTCTTCGGCCATCTTGATTTGATTGTAGCCGGCAAACCCGTCCACGAAGGACTTGACTTCGAAATTAGCTGTAGTGTCTACCAACATGTCGATGTTTGGTAGTGGAAAATCGTCCTTGGGACTTGCTTTGTTGATATCTCGGAAGTCCACACAACAGCGCACTTTTCCGTTGGCTTTGGTGACCGTGACTATGTTGGAGAGCCATGTGGGGTACTCGATCACTCTGATGAAGCCGACGCGGAGCATCTTCTCGATCTCTTCTTTGACTTGTAAAGACCAATCTAGCTTGATTCGGCGTAGCTTTTGCTTGACGAGCTTAGCCTCGAGATTCAAGGGGATCCGGTGTTCTACAATGTTTGGATCTAGTCTAGGCATGTCTCGGTAAGACCAAGCGAACACGTCCATGAATTCTTTGAGCAGTGCAGTCAATGCGTCTTGCTCTGTGCCGGCGAAGAAACTTCCGATTTGCGTCTCTTTTGGCTCTTCAGCAGTTCCCAAATTCAATTTGGTTAAAACCTCCTCGGTAGCTTGGGCCCAGTTTTTCTCTCATTTGACAACATGCTTAAAGATGTGCTTAATGTATTGTTCGTTTAATGTGTCTGCTTCTTTATCAAGTGAATCGTTATTAACTGTTTGTGTGTTAGTTAATTTATCAGTTGTTAAAGATGCAATGAGAGGATACTCGGAAAGATCGAAGCATTCATTAAGAGCATACGGGAATACATTATTGGCAATGAGTTCGTAATCTTCTGGCGTGAGGCCATCAGATGACTTGAGAGACTCAAATTTAAAGATAATGGACTCAGGATGGGTTTTGACACTGGACTTTAGGACTCGAGGGGTCAGACCAAGTCGTTCGATCATGTCCTTTTTGCTGGCGGTGGGTCCGGAGAAGGTGGCCCAGTTATTGAGTGGCAATGAGCTTGATAGGAGGCGGGGTTTGAAAGGCTTGGTGTCACCGTTCCCGATCATGGCTATCATAGAGTTATCAGAAACAAAATCGATTAGGTCTGGCATCTCGATTTCTTTGTTGAAGAGCAGGTGGAGCAGGGGCTCGTCCCAAGCATTGTCTATGGAGTCTTTTGCTTTTGTCTTGGGCATTGCTAGCTCGAATGCAGACTCGTCCCGCTTGTTGGGGGCAGGGGTGTTGACAGAGAGTTTTTCGAGTTCTTCTGCCAAAGAGGGGGCTTTCCCAAACCAAAATTCATTGTGAATAGTGGTTGTCGTGGGTTTTGGTAGGGGCGGTGCGTCGAGAAATGCTCTTCTGACGGGATTTGCCTTGAGGCCTTTGAATCTTGCAATGTTCTGTTGGAGCTTGTCCATGGTTATTGGCCAGCTTTGTTTGGCGTTGATCAACTCTGTTCCCTTTCCTGGGTCTTCCTTCAAGTTGTCATCCTTTTTTATGATGTACTTGGTCATGTCGAAGCTGTAAGGGCGAAGATCGGAGGTTGCGTGCAAGCCTCTTTTGTTATCTGCGGAGCGCTTCCGTGCTCGTTTGTCTTCCGCAATGTGTTCGGGAGTAGGAATGTACCCCAGGCCACGGAGGGTATTCTGCTCTTTGATATTGATGAATTGTTGGGTACCCTGATGGCGTTTTCCCAAACCGAGCCCCGGGATGTAGTTCATGTGCTTCATCATTTTCATCAGGGGAGGGATCTTGTCCCAAATCAAAGGCAGATCTATGTGGCACACCTGGGCCTTTGGGCTTTCGATGGTGAACCCTGTTAGCATCATGCCATCATCGTCGTGTTTAATCTCCAAAATTGGGACGCTGCTTGTGTCGGTCCCTTCGGTGACTATGCTATCACCATAGATGATGGTTAGATCTGTTCCTTGGACGAACTTTACGCATTGATGGAGGGTGGATGCCACCCCATTGATCTGGTGTAGCCAAGGGTGTCCCAAAATGGTAGTGAATGTGATCGGGATGTCAATGACTTGGAAGTCGGTCGGGACCATCTGCTTTCCGAACCATAGGTTCAAGGTGGCTATTCCCAAGACTGGGCGAGACGTTGAGTCGTATGCCTTGATTGCCTGAGTTGAGGGCATCAGGTCAGTTGCTTTGATCCCTAGCAAATCCATCATTTTGGATGGCAGGACATTCATGGATGATCCCCCCATCTACCAAGACCCTAGGGAGACGGCGCTCGTCCAGTTGAACTGTTATGTAGAGAGGCTTATTGTGGTCAGCCCCAAATTTTGGAAGGTCGAGTTCCGTGAAGGTGATGATGTTGCTGTAATTAACGTTGCCGATCATCTGAACCGCTTCATCAGGTGTTACGGTGATGGGAACCATGGTCTGGGCCAGACTTTCTTCCAACTTGAGCTTGTGCGGGTAAGATGAAGTGAGTAGGGACCAGAGCGAGATGTTAGCCTGAGTACGCTTGAGCTGAGCTAAGACAGGATCTTCAGCCTTCGGGTCAAGGGTTTCGGCTTCTTTGGCATAGGGCCCCTTTTCAGTTCGTGGCTCAGGTATGGCTGGCCTTTTGTCTGCCCGGGGAGGATTCATCGGGATTTGACCGGAACGTGTCAGAATGTTCACCTCTGGCTTTACTATTTTGCTTGTCTCTCCTATCTCTGTAATGGGAGGACCATGATTGGCGTAGGGCCAGACTGCGCATTTCAATTCGTTCACCGTCATAGCTTTTGTGGAGACATCCACAGTGGCTTTGAGATCTTCCCAAGACAGGGGTTGAGGTATCTGGACCTTCGGGCCGTCGGTGGCGGTGCGGAGCTCGTCCCAGCTAATCATGGCGCAGACGTTGCCGTGGCCTTGTGCAGAGCTAGGCTGGGGAGATTTGCTGGAGTGGATGACGTAGTAGTCAAATTTTCCTGAGGGTTCTCCGAGGGTTCCGACTGTGGGGTCGCCGGATTCGTATCTCTTCTTTAGTTTCTGCTGAGAAGAGGGTTTCTTCTTTCTTCGAGGGCGGCCCTCGTTCATTTCATCTTGGAATTCCATTTCCAGACAAGCACTGCAATCGCAGACATCCCACCAGATGTGTTCGTTGTTCGGCGGTGGTACCGGGACCTCAGGAGGCTGAATGGCCATGTTTCCCTCCGGGGGGTTCTGTGGCTTTATGTCATAACTGCATGGCTCGTACGAGGGCAACAGGTTGACTTCCGGGAGACAATGAGAGACGTTAAAGGCTGCAGGAGCAGGCATGACTTTGGAAGCCCCAGGTAGTTGGGTGGCTAATGTCCCGAAGTGGTGCATGGCACCTTCGATCCAGGCTTGTTGTTCACCTTGGCGTTTCTCAATAGTCATGAGGACCTGCCAAACTTCTTCCAAGGTTGGGAAATTTCTCGGGGATAAGGTCCCATTTTCCTCGTTGTTATCCACTGACTTGGCCATGGGGAGATGACGGACTGCCCTGGTGACTGCGGTGGGAAGGATGTTGGATCTTGTGACCTCGATACTGAAAAGGCGGCTCCCGGGTATTCTCAACCACTATCGGTTCGCTGGAGGGGATGACGGGCAAGGTTTAGACACGGGAAGGCCTTTCGGGATAAGAGGGGGAAAGCTCACGTGACAATGCGGTTTCCGTTTTTTTTTTGTTGTTGTTTTAATTTACTTAAAACGTGTTTTCTCAGAGTCCTAGGTAGGTTGGAAAAGATTTCTCTTCTTTTTCGCAACTATGCTAGATCCTGGGTCAGTGGAGACCATCTGTGCGGCTATAAGCCCCTCGTTTTGCACCTGTATTTCGACATCCCAGGGTGGACAGCCCCGGGCGAGGGTCCTATAGGGCAAGCGGTTTCCACCGGCCTAAAATAAAAATCGAACCTAAGGACCGAGTCTGTCATGTTCGTTTTAATGCGTTAGCCATGTGAATAGTGAACCGAGCCGGCCATTGAGTCAAGATCGGGTCAAGAGTTCGGCATGACCTCTCTTTACCTTGCTTGCGCAAGGGATCTGTGACGTTAGGCGTTGGCTGGGTCATATTGTCATGGCTGACGTATTAAGGGCTTGATGACATGGTGTCATGTGGGCATGGATGTTTATCCGGGACGGAACATCGTCTGGGTATAGCTTCGGAAATCAAGATTGGGTCAAGATTTTAGCATGACCTTTCATCGCTTTGCTTGCGCACGGGATCTTGAGTTCCGAGCTTTGACTCATAAAATGGCCGACATGGGATATGTATCCAGGCTGCATGACACGGACTGGGTAAAAACCAACCGAGTCTGGACAGAGTGTGACTCAAGACTCAAACGTGCAGGGTTGACGCTTGGCTAGGATGGGATGTTTGGAATGATCCAGTGCGCATCCAAGAGGCCTAGGAAGACCAAACGGACTGCAACTGAGACCACTCCGGGTTAAGGGTTGTAGTGTGCAGTGTATCCGAGGCAGCAGTGCTCGTAGCGTGCGGTGTAACCGAGGCAGCAGTGTGAGTAGTGTGTGTTAGTACCCGGTCCGAAAAAAGGACTGAAATGCAATTCGGGAAAATCTGGGACTAAATTGGCATTTGAAAGCTTTTGGACCAAATTGGAATTTATGGAAAATTCAGGGACTAAACGGGAAATATGGAAATTTTTGACGAATTTGATATATAAAAATTCCTGGGATTAAATGAAAGATAAAGTCCCAAAGAGCGAAATGCAAAAGAAGCCATTAAAGTAGTCAAAATGGACTTGAAAATAACAGAGGCGAAACGAGTAATATTGGTACAAAATCATTTTTCATGTGGCCAAGGTACCACCAGGCTGCCGGCCATTCCAAGGCAATTCAGGGCCAAGAGAAAAGGGATGTGGCCGAGCTTTCTAGGCCATTGGAAACAAGGTGTCCGGCCATTCTAGGCCATTTGGGCCAAGGATTTGGGCCAAAGTAACAAATGGCCGATCGGCCCTTTCCCTTTTCCCACATCAGTTTCGAAGCCGTCCCTCCCCAATTCCTTTCACTATATAAACCCCACTCCGCCTCACACTTTGAACACAGAATTATTCTACGGAAAACTCAAGACAAAACTTGAGGTTTCCTCCATAGAAAACTTGAGACTAAACTCGAGTTTTCTAAGTCTAAATATTTTATCAAGAACGTTCTTCGAATCTTCATAGATTCGATCCGAAAGCCTTGCCATCATTAGGTAAGTCTTTTGTTTATTTTTTCTGTCTTTATTATTATTGTCTTTATTATTATTTATTGTTTGCATGCTTAGTATATTTTAATTACTTTATTTCTTGCTTATGTCATATATGCTAGATTTAGGGCTGTTTTAATATATTTAAATATGCTATAGCCAAGGATGATCTAAGGTTTCGCCCAAAGAAACCCAATGGATCTAGGAACTATTTCTTTCCCTCCACCTTAGTAATAATTGTCCCATGATCAACAATCCCCCAAGGATGAACGTTGATTAGTGCACCTTCCGAGGGCCTAACTCAAAGGTTCTAGGGTGTGATCATCAATTAATTCTTTCTCTCCCCTCCTCCTTATGCATGATCCCGCTTCTTCTATCTATTCCTGTAAACACCGCACACAACCAACACCCCACATGCTAGAAAGACCGATCCGTCGGGCAATAGGAGTGATAGCGTTTCTTCTTCTGTTGTAACTTGACCCCCGAACCCAATTAACTGTTTAGCCTTTTTTCAAAGCTTTGGGCTATATCAAAGTGGCGTGGCGACTCTCAAAATTAAACTAATATTTTAATATGGTTTAAAGCGAGTGTCACTAAATGAATACCCTATTTCGATCCGACTTTATATAATTAATTTATTTCAAACCTCCGAATGCGCGTTGCATCGGGACGGGGTATTCACAGTGGCGACTCTGCTGGGGACTGTTTTGAAATCTTTTCAAACTAAGTGGGTCAGACTTTCGTTTTCTTGTATGGTGTTGTATTTTTCGCTTTTTTTTTTATTTTCTTTACTCTTAACTGTTGCATTGCATGCATGCACTTCATGTAAATAAAAAATCTTTCTCTTTTTTCTCTAAAAAAGAATTAGACTTCTCTACCTCACACTACCACTAGAGTCCGTGTCACACTGCACAGACACCCTTTTACCCTTCGGAGAAGCCAAAGTGCGGGAAGTGTGGTGATCATGTCGCCTCCCTTCCGAGTCTCACTTGGCCATCCACTCATCGATCGTAAGGCTTCGGCTGCACGGTGGGAGCCTAAAACCTAACCCTTGCGTCACCCACTTTTCTAGGAATACACTCCATATGACCGGTTGGTTTGACTAGCTTTTTTTTATGTAGACAATTAATGGGGTCTTTATGTTAAGTCACCACGAACCAATAATAAGTCAAGATCTATCGAGAGATTAAGAGCACTAAAAAATTGATTTCCTTTCAAAGGACGTGCTATGTGAGGTCGAGTGGTATATTGTTAAAAGATCTTGGCCTATCATTGGTTTGCGGTACTTCCCATAAATATCATCTTAAATGTCTATATGAGACGGTTAGTCGTTAGGATCCACCACTTTAGGACCTTTAGTTAGTTGCGAAAAAGGGGTATCCCTTCCAACCAAGAGTAGGTTCTATAAAAATAGAGGGCTTTTTTGTAAATAAAGTGCTTAACTATCCCTCATTTCTAGGACCCTCCGAGGTCCGCTCCTCATTTCTAGGACCCTCCGAGGTCCGCTCCTCATTTCTAGGACCCTCCGAGGTCCACTCCTTATTTCTAGGACCCTCCGAGGTCCGCTCCTTATTTCTAGGACCTTCCGAGGTCCACTCTTCATTTTTAGGACCCTCCGAGGTCCGCTCTTCATTTTTAGGACCCTCCGAGGTCCGCTCCTCATTTCTAGGACCCTCCGAGGTCCGCTCCTCATTTCTAGGACCCTCCGAGGTCCACTCCTCATTTCTAGGACCCTCCGAGGTCCGCTCCTTATTTCTAGGACCTTCCGAGGTCCGCTCTTCATTTCTAGGACCTTCCGAGGTCCGCTCCTCATTTTTAGGACCCTCCGAGGTCCGCTCCTCATTTTTAGGACCCTCCGAGGTTCGCTCCTCATTTTTAGGACCCTCCGAGGTCCGCTCCTCATTTTTAGGACCCTCCGAGGTCCGCTCCTCATTTTTAGGACCCTCCGAGGTCCGCTCCTCATTTTTAGGACCCTCCGAGGTCCGCTCCTCATTTCTAGGACCCTCCGAGGTCCACTCTCCATTTCTAGGACCCTCCGAGGTCCGCTCTTTACTTCTTGGACCCTTCAAGGTCCACACCCTCTACTGCGGATCGCTCTAGGATCGCCTCTATCTTGGACCGTTCAAGGTCCACTCTTTGACCCTTCGTGGTGCTCTTCCTATACTATGTCCACTCTCCCAATCTTGGACCATTCAAGGTCCACTTCTCATATCTTGGACCGTTCAAGGTCCACTCCTCATATCTTGGGCCGTTCAAGGTTCGCTCCTCTTCTCTTGGACCCTTCAAGGTTCGCTCCTCTTCTCTTGGACCCTTCAAGGTTCACTCCTCTTCTCTTGGACCCTTTAAGGTCCACTCCTCTTCTCTTGGACCCTTTAAGGTCCACTCCTCTTCTCTTGGACCCTTTAAGGTCCACTCCTCATCTATTGGACCCTTCAAGGTCCACTCCTCATCTCTTGGACCCTTCAAGGTCCACTCCTCATCTCTTGGACCCTTCAAGGTCCACACTCCTCATATCTTGGACCGTTCAAGGTCCGCTCTTCTTCTCTTGGACCCTTCAAGGTCCACTCCTCAATTTAGGACCCTTCGAGGTCCACTCTCTCTATCTAGGACCATTAAAGGTCCACCTTTCCACCTGAGACTCTTCGAGGTCCACCCTCGTCTCTTGGACCATCCATGGTCCACTCCTCTACCTTAGACCCCCATGGTCTACAAGTTAGGACCCTTCAAAGTTCTACCTCTCATCTCTTGAACCTTCCATAGTCTGCTCCCTTAGCCTTAAAACCATCCATAGTTTAGATCCTTTATCTCTAGCACCCTTCAGCCAAAGACCAACCAAGGCCAATCCTCACCCAAGACCAAATTTACTCACCTAGATCACCCTCATTTGACCAAGGATCGAGTCATCTTTCTCTCCCTTTTTCACCAAACGGACTCTTTTACATTCATCCCCTCTCTTTCTCTAAACTTAACCCTGGTTGTATCATCAATCGGGGCCCCCTCGAACTACGGTGACCTGAGACTCATACCTTAAATGGTAAGGGTTACGTAGGCAACTTCAGCCCGGTCAAACTCAAAATTGTGGAGGTCAAATATTTTCTCAAGGATGCCTTAAGATTAATTATGAATCTAATTCAACTCATTGGTTTGACTCCGCCATATGTTCTTACAGAATTCCACATCATGTCTCTGGAGAAAAGCATTGAAGCCCTCAAAGAAGTCTCAAACATGAGGTTGGGAGTGATCAACCTCCTCAAAGACATGCATGAAATTGAGCAGCACCATTTGTCTTACATTCAGGAATACTTGAGAAGAGTTCCTCCCCCTATTCAATTCCGGGGTCCCTATCATCCACATGCTTATGGTTCCCCTTATGGTCCTACACATCAGAATTTCTCATTCAGGATGCCTGCTGTGGCTACCAACCAACTAAAGGCATCAATACCCGAGAAGAAGATCAACAAGGAACATTTTGATGACTTAGGAATGCCTCAAGTGGGTGAGTTCTTCGACATTTTGGTGGGAAAGAATTTGATCGAGCCGCTCGAGAACTACAAGCCTATTAACCCAAAGGAAGACTTAGATACATCCAAGTTTTGCAGATACCACAAGTATGCTGGGCATACCACTGACAAATGTATGCAACTGAAACGCTCAATTCAAAGATTGATCAACCAAGGGAAGACCCAAGGCCTCATTGATGAAGGAACCCTCACCATTCGAGGGAAAATTTAGATTCATTCAGTCTTGTAGGTTCTAGTGCGTCTTTTACGTCCATTTTGGGCATTGGTATGTAATGTCCATTTTAGATTAGTTACTTCAATAAAAAAAGGTCTTTCTTTCTTTTCTCTCTAGACTTGAGACATAATCTCGCATTACTTTCAAGAAGATTGTTTTATTTATAATTATCAATTGGTTGCTAATCTCACTGATAAATTCACCGGCTAATAAAGTAAACAATGAATGAATGCTTTGATTGGAGTAAACAACTCACCATCCCTATACACCCTTCTCTCATACACTCTCTCCATACTCCACCATATACTTTTCATACACTCCTTATACACACCCTCTATACTCCCTCGAGCATACACTTCCCCAAATACACTCTCTCCCACTTAAACATCCTTTTCATATGATCATTTATTTTAAACCCCCATTTGACCTCCTTTCCATATGATCAAGACAAGCACAAAGACCGTTGTTCCTCATCATCAGAAAATAGCTGCTCACGCCACTGCAATTTAAAGAAGATGCAAGGAGTTGTTCCTATCCTTCACAAGTGCTGCATGAATATCAACTTGGGGCTCACCAACCCCCCAATCTCGCGTCTCCTCTGATTTTCCATTCGATCGATAAGCTTTCATTGAATATGCTCACATATCTTTCTTATGGTCCGAATATATTCTGCCTTACTTAATAAGTCGGTTAATTGAGTTTGCATTTATTTTAAATACTCTTTTGAGAATGTTATCCAGTAGCGATTAAAGCTTAAACCTCTCACCATAGGAAGTCATAACCTTATCCTCACTAAATAATACCCTTTCATTTCAAGATCGACAAGTTTTGAGACCCTAAGGAAGAAGCCCATACTAGGGGCTCCCTCGACTCACAAAGGAAGTAATCACCTCCAAGCTCAAGAAAGGCGGAATGCAAAAGAAACTCATACAAGGGGCTCCTTCGAAGGGACCACCTCCAAGCCCAAGAGGGAAAAGGTAAAACCATCCTAAGGCATACACTAGGGGCTATCGCGAGCAAACAAATCCAAAGGCTTTTCTCGATAAGAGGGTGTTTAAAAAAAAAAAAAAAAAAAAAAAAAAAAAAAAACTTCATCACCCCGAAGTGAACCTCCCATCGCAAAGGTTGTGAAAACGAGACATCGAGTGAAGGTACTATCGTGATCAAGTTACCTGCTGAAATCACAACAAACTCGCGAGAAGAAGCAATAAAGATTCCCTCTTGGACAAATCCCATAAACCCATTCCAAAGTCCATCCTCTCACTTTTAGAGGATTCCATAACCACCCTTGACCTTATCAAAATCAAAGTTAACCTCACTCTTAGAGGTTCTGAAGAAGCAGCAACAAGAAAATCCCTTCACCTTAGAAATCCCAAACACATCCCTCAAACCAACCTCTCAGCAAAAGGCCCAGCCGACCTCTCACTTTAAGAGGTCATGTTAAGCATCATCCAATGGTCGATCGCAACCCAAAGACCATCTACAACCGCTACCGGATGGCATTCTCAAAAGATTATTTAAAAGAAATGCATATTCAGATTTTTGAGTCACTTGTTATCCTACGTGAGCATATTACATATTCTCTCAAAAGTTTGGGAACTTGTCCTATTCTTGAAATTCGTTTATTCGACTCTTCAAACACTGTCTGCAAAAGTCTCACTGGGGCTTCGCATCCGTGCCTCTCAGCGGCACTCCGGTAAAAGCGAGGAGACGCGCGCCAGGGACTACTCCCCTCGGCTTGTGAGAACAAAGGAGCAACGAATCTTAACCTGAAAGACTGAAAAACAGAAGGGGCTATAATCGGTCAAATCCCAATTTTTCTTCCACTCCAATCTTTTCCATTTTTTCTCCCTCCAATCTTTTTTCTATTTTTCACTCTTTCCCATAAAGAAGATCAATGCAGCGGCAGCCCGCACCACAATTACCACCGAACAGCCCAGAGCAGCAAGCAACAACGGAACATCCTTCTCCTTCTAAAAGTCGAGCCAGATTTCACCATCAATCAATTCTCTCTCTTATTCCAGCTTCTAATCAAAGCAGTCATTATTTGTTTACTTATATAATTGGAATTTGATAAACCAATCAGTGAGGTCCATTCACGAGCAATCAAGATGTAATTCTAAATAAAATAAATTCTTCAAATGTCTCGACAAGTCTTCTTTTTCTACATCATAGGAAAATAGAGCCAAACACTGTCTTTCTGTCTGCAGGGGCTTCCATACACTTTTCCACACCTTGTGATGCTTATACTCTCCCAAAAGAGTCAAACCCAAAAGCGAAAGTGTCATACACGAACTCGGGATCCATTCCCACCTTCGAAAAATGCGCCCCTGCACATATACATTTCCGAGTCTTGTCCACGACTGATTCATTGACCATTGTTCGAAACGAGGGTCGCCCCATGGCCGCAAGATGACTCTGTCTCGAAAATAGGGATGCATTGAATCTCTCCAGCCGGGGCTTTTGTTAAGGTTTGTTCTCTCGAGGCTCTCTTCGGGTTTGCTCTCGCATCATCAATCGGGGCTTCGCCATTTCCTTCAAGGTTTGCTTTGCATCATCAAGCGGGGCTTCGCCATTCATCATCAACGGGACTTCGCCAAGGTCACTTCATCAAACATTGGGGCTCCCCTCAACAAAAATGGGTCGACTATGTGCTCTAACAAAAATCGGAGCTCCAATGAAGTCATATCTAGCATGAAGGGCATCCCTTGTCATCAAGATCAGCATGTGGCAAACTCTTTGAGTTAGTTAGAAACATGATTAATCATAAGGCCTCTTTATCAAATAAACATGCTTTCAAAATACTGTCCTCCTTGATACCTTGTTTACAAAAACCACTCTTTGGTCTCCACAAATTTTCAAACTCTTCAAATCCATCAAAGACGTATCTCTGTGACTCTCAAGATGACTCGGTCCTTATCTCTGGACATCAAACTTACCTAATCCCACCTTCTATCATCGACACTTACTCGGCCTCGCCTAGATTAAACCAATAACCTTTCTGCTCAAACTACCTTGTTTAGACTTACCGCAAATGTAAAACCCTAGCCTTAAGCCTAGGTGACAAATACCTCTCTAAAGCCCTAGCCTCAAGCCTAGGTGACAAAAACTCCTCTCTAAGCCCTAGCCTCAAGCCTAGGTGACAAAAACTCCTCTCTAAGCCCTAGCCTTAAGCCTAGATGACAAAACTCCTTTCTAAATCCTAGCCTTAAGCCTAGGCGACAAATACCTCTCTAAACCCTAGCCTCATGTCTAGGTGACGAATATCTTTCTAAACCCTAGCCTCAAGCAAGCCTAGGTGACAAATACCTCTCTAAACCCTAGCCTCATGTCTAGGTGACAAATACCTCTCTAAACCCTAAGCCTTAAGCTTAGGTGACAAATGCCTCTTTCTAAACCCTAGCCTCATGTCTAGGTGACAAATACCTCTCTAAACCCTAAGCCTTAAGCTTAGGTGACAAATGCCTCTTTCTAAACCCTAGCCTCATGTCTAGGTGACAAATACCTCTCTAAACCCTAGCCTTAAGCCTAGGTGACAAATGCCTCTCTAAAACCCTAGCCTTAAGCCTAGGAGACAAGACTCCTCTCTAAGCCTTAGCAATGATTATCCCAATCTTTTAATCGCTTGGTTCTTCGGCTCGGGAAGCCATAATAATCCCAATCAATTCACACAACTATTCTTCATCAGTAAACAGTAGCCTAAGTCCTTTGGCAGCTACAGTTTCCCGCATTTTAGAGGTCTATCCTCCATTTCAAGGGTCCGTCCCGCATTTCAGAGGTCTATCCTCCATTTCAAAGGGTCCGTCCCGCATCTTCAAAGGGTCCGTCCTGTACTTTCAAAGGGTCCGTCCCGTACTTTCAAAGGGTCCGTCCCGCATCTTCAAAGGGTCCGTCCTGTACTTTCAAAGGGTCCGTCCCGTACTTTCAAAGGGTCCGTCCCGCATCTTCAAAGGGTCCGTCCCGCACCTTCAAAGGGTCCGTCCCGCATTTCAGAAGTCAAAATTATCAAATCTTTGGGTGACTCCCCGTACAGTCAAATCTTTGGGTGACTCCCCGGACAGTCAAATCTTTGGGTGACTCCCCGGACAGTCAAATATTTGGCTTTTGATTCCCACACAGTCTTTTCCCACATTGCCCCATACACTTTCTCTCAGTACGCGAATCAAGACTAAAATTGGTTTATTTGCACAACACACGGAGAAATCAAGACTACACTTGATTTGTTCCATCACACACAATTTTCAAGGGGAAAATCAAGACTATACTTGAATTTCCTTTCCACAACATATTTTCACACGGAGAAATCAAGACTACACTTGATTTGTTCCATCACACACAATTTTCAAGGAAAAAATCAAGACTATACTTGAATTTCCTTTCCACATATTATCTCACAAATCAAGACTACACTTGATTTGTTCCATCACACACAATTTTCAAAGGGAAAATCAAGACTATACTTGAATTTCCTTTCCACACATTATCTCACAAATCGAGACTACACTTGATTTGTTCCATCACACACGATTTTCAAGGGAAAAATCAAGACTATACTTGAATTTCCTTTCCACACATTATCTCACAAATCAAGACTACACTTGATTTGTTCCATCACACACGATTTTCAAGGGAAAAATCAAGACTATACTTGAATTTCCTTTCCACACATTATCTCACAAATCAAGACTACACTTGATTTGTTCCATCACACACGATTTTCAAGGGAAAAATCAAGACTATACTTGAGTTTCCTTTCCACACATTATCTCACAAATCAAGACTACACTTGATTTGTTCCATCACACACAATTTTCAAAGGAAAATTCAAGACTATACTTGAATTTCCTTTCCACACACATATCTCACAAATCAAGACTACACTTGATTTGTTCCATCACACAATTTTCAAGGGAAAAATCAAGACTATACTTGAATTTCCTTTCCACACATTATCTCACAAATCAAGACTACACTTGATTTGTTCCATCACACACAATTTTCAAAGGAAAATTCAAGACTATACTTGAATTTCCTTTCCACACATTATCTCACAAATCAAGACTACACTTGATTTGTTCCATCACACACAATTTTCAAAGGAAAATTCAAGACTATACTTGAATTTCCTTTCCACACATTATCTCACAAATCAAGACTACACTTGATTTGTTCCATCACACACAATTTTTCAAGGGAAAAATCAAGACTATACTTGAATTTCCTTGCCACACACACAACATATTTTCCCACGGAGAAGGCAAGACTACACTTGATTCTCCTTTCCGTACACCTCTCAATATTATTCGGATCGCCCTTAGATTCGATCCTCAAAGCCTTGCCACAAATCGCATCTTTGGCTTGAGACGCTGCACGTCCGCCACTCTCGGGTACTAGACGCCCGCTCTTTCGAACTACGACTTGGCTTGATTCCTCTTGGGATACGTAGGTAGCCCGACGTGGGTCCAGCTACTTGACCTACCTGGTCATCTTCCATTTGTGACTCAGCTCGAGTCCAAACCTCGCATCCGCAAGCTCACCATTTCACCTCCTGAAATCCCTTTTTTCAGGACGGATCCTATTTCTTATCGTCGACCCCACTTGTCTTACAAGAAGCGTCGCCGAGGGGCTACTGTTAGTACCCGGTCCGAAAAAAGGACTGAAATGCAATTCGGGAAAATCTGGGACTAAATTGGCATTTGAAAGCTTTTGGACCAAATTGGAATTTATGGAAAATTCAGGGACTAAACGGGAAATATGGAAATTTTGGACGAATTTGATATATAAAAATTCCTGGGATTAAATGAAAGATAAAGTCCCAAAGAGCGAAATGCAAAAGAAGCCATTAAAGTAGTCAAAATGGACTTGGAAATAACAGAGGCGAAACGAGTAATATTGGTACAAAATCATTTTTCATGTGGCCAAGGTACCACCAGGCTGCCGGCCATTCCAAGGCAATTCAGGGCCAAGAGAAAAGGGATGTGGCCGAGCTTTCTAGGCCATTGGAAACAAGGTGGCCGGCCATTCTAGGCCATTTGGGCCAAGGATTTGGGCCAAAGTAATAATTGGCCGATCGGCCCAATCCCCTTTCCCACATCGCCGGCCGTCCCTCCCCAATTCCTTTCACTATATAAACCCCACTCCGCCTCACACTTTGAACACAGAATTATTCTACGGAAAACTCAAGACAAAACTTGAGGTTTCCTCCATAGAAAACTTGAGACTAAACTCGAGTTTTCTAAGTCTAAATATTTTATCAAGAACGTTCTTCGAATCTTCATAGATTCGATCCGAAAGCCTTGCCATCATTAGGTAAGTCTTTTGTTTATTTTTTCTGTCTTTATTATTATTGTCTTTATTATTATTTATTGTTTGCATGCTTAGTATATTTTAATTACTTTATTTCTTGCTTATGTCATATATGCTAGATTTAGGGTACATTTTAATATATTTAAATATGCTATAGCCGAGGATGATCTAAGGTTTCGCCCAAAGAAACCCAATGGATCTAGGAACTATTTCTTTCCCTCCACCTTAGTAATAATTGTCCCATGATCAACAATCCCCCAAGGATGAACGTTGATTAGTGCACCTTCCGAGGGCCTAACTCAAAGGTTCTAGGGTGTGATCATCAATTAATTCTTTCTCTCCCCTCCTCCTTATGCATGATCCCGCTTCTTCTATCTATTCCTGTAAACACCGCACACAACCAACACCCCACATGCTAGAAAGACCGATCCGTCGGGCAATAGGAGTGATAGCGTTTCTTCTTCTGTTGTAACTTGACCCCCGAACCCAATTAACTGTTTAGCCTTTTTTCAAAGCTTTGGGCTATATCAAAGTGGTGTGGCGACTCTCAAAATTAAACTAATATTTTAATATGGTTTAAAGCGAGTGTCACTAAATGAATACCCTATTTCGATCCGACTTTATATAATTAATTTATTTCAAACCTCCGAATGCGCGTTGCATCGGGACGGGGTATTCACAGTGTGCGGTGTAACCGAGGCAGCAGTGCGCGTAGTGTGCGGTCTCTAAAATTCTTTTTCTGAGTAAAACAGAAGTTTTTCGAAGAATTTTAAATGCATGCACAGATGTATATTGATGCATTTTTTTTGTATTTTTTTTTGTAAAATAAAAAGTAAAGCACATGCACATGCACATGCACACACACACAACAGTTAAAGAAAGGGGGTAAAATGAAAGTTTGACCCTCATCATTGTTTTAAAAATCTTTTGTTTTTGTTTAAAAATATTTTAAAACAAAATCTTCCCCAGCGGAGTCGCCAACTGAAATTACCCGGGATCCCGGCTCGCGCGCGGGAGGTCCCCCCGGCATCTCGCGCTTGTAAATGTTCGCGTTTTCGGGAAATGGCCTGGATCCGATAGGCAGCGCGTTCGCGCCCCGACATCTAGCTTATTCAGTTTTGCGGTGTTGGAGATGTCTCGCTGTGTTTTGCTTGTAGATCCGCCACGCCGTTTTTATTAAGCCCAAAACATTGAAAAAGGGCATCAGTTTAAAAATAAACTGTTTTTGTTGTGTGATGAGATTTTTGAGTTCGGAGGTCAGATGACTCCTCGGGAAGAGAATATTAGAATCTTAGAGCTCACCCGAGTCACCTCGTAAAACGAGTCTTTCGGATACCCCTAACATTCTTTAACTGTTGTGTGTGTGTGTGTATGTGCTTTTTAAAAATGCATGTTGTATCGGATGTCTACATTGTACACTGCTTTATTGAAATGTATTGAAATAGTGTAGGAAAGAAGCCTTACCAATGTTGGTTCGTGTCTGTCTTCCGCTGGGGAATAGTGTCTGAGGATGAAATAGTGTTCCGGTACGGACCGGAATTGCTTCGGGATGTGCCGGTTGTCTGCGAACAGAGTTTCGGCGTGCGTTGGGATCGCAGGGATCACTCGGGCAGAGGTTCGACGTGCGTTGGAATCGTTGGTTGGATTCGGGCAGAGGTTCGGCGTGCGTTGAAATCGTTGGTTGGATTCGGGCAGAGGTTCGGCGTGGGCCGGGATTGCCGGTTTGACTCTTGGAAGCGGGAGGCCTCGGGAAAGACCACTGACGAGGCCTCGGAGTACCACGAGGGGCCTCGAGTACCTCGAGAGTGCCTCGGGCAGCGGGGAGCGTCGCGGGAGCGCTCGGAGAGGCTTCGGAGCACCAAGGGGCTCGGAAGGCCTCGGAAGGATCCGAAAGGGCCAGGATTACCCCAAGGGTCTTAGAGGGGAGCACAAGGGCCGGGGAGAGGAGAGAAGAGGGAGATGTGTGAAAATGAGGGAGGGGGAGCCCTCTATTTATAGTGTAGGAAAACTGCAAAGAGGTCCGTACGGACCTTGCAGGTAATCCAATTTTTTGGTTTTCCTCGATTTAAGGGAATGATGAGGATTCTGAAATGATTATGTCTGGGTGCAATAATGTCCGTACGGACCACCTCAGCATGCAAAGAGGTCCGTACGGACCAATCATGTAGGGGGTAATGATGTTCTCCGGGATTTGAGGAAATATTGTGGACTTTAAGGGGATTCAGTAATCATTGCAGCAAAGAGGTCCGTACGGACCATTTATGCTTTTCTGATTTCTGAATAATTCCCAAAAGGTCCTTTTGTCCCTTTTTATCCCAGAAAGGTTCCTTCCTTGGTTTGGCTTGGGGTTTTTGAGGGTTTTTGAGGGTTTCGAGTGTCAAAGGTCTTCGAGACTGCGTTTGTGAGTCTGCGGTGTTTCCCATGTGCTCGGAAGGGGGTGATCCAGATTAGGGTACTTACACGTATGCTTCTTCAGCTGAGATGCTAAGCAAGGACATTAATTTCTCAACGGTGGTCAGGTTGCCCGTCAAAGGAAGAACAAGTTGCTCCGCCTCAAGTCCTCCAAGGATAGCCCAGAAATCTTAAAGTGTGGGCGTAATCTCATTGTACGAGAAGCTGTACACGTGCCTCCTTTCGTCCCAGAAATGAGCCGCAGCTCTCAAAAGATCCCAATCCGGCATGAGCTCCTTCAAAGCCCAAACCGCCTTCATCCTATAACAACCTTTGAAAAACCCCTTGCTTTGCCTTGTGCGGTGCCGTACCCATGTCTGGAAACTCTCCAAATATCGCTCTTGCACCTGAGACGACAACCTTGGAAATAAAGCCATGAGAAACAAAGGAAACCTCAAGGAATTTGAAAAAGAAATTAGCTTTGATCAGAAACAAGCGTAGTGTTTTCAAATTTGCAGAAACTGGACTGCAATTTAAACAAACTGGAACTGAATCCCAGTCCGGCCGGCCTGTTTTGCAGGTTGACTTGGTCAACGCTGCAGCCAACTTCCTCAAATCTCAGAAACAATTCCAAACAACCTCTTGTTCCAACCTTGACTAAATTGCATTCATCCGTAGTTTAATCATTCACTGCCGACACCACATCCGCCCCGGGCTCGTGCAACAGTGCAATTAACTAAATAACAGTGCATGTAGATATAAATTTTGACCAGCTCGAATTTTATGCATGTCCTATTTTTATTTATTTTTGATCAACCTACTTGCTTATTTAGCAAAAATAAAGGAAGGTAATCAATAATAAATATTTCAAAATACAAGGATTCGCCTCAAAGGCCCTTTCAAATACAAATCAAATGTTTGGACAATACACGCATTTGTCTAAATAAAAGGACTACTCAGAATCCTGCTCATCATTCGAGCACTCGTAATACTGCCCCGCTGCAGCCGGATCCACGGTCAACCAATAATTCGTAAACTCCTCGAGACCGCAGTGCGAAAAGCTACGACCCCGCTCCTGTCCCGCCGAGGACTCTCCCTGCTCGTATCCCGAATACGAGGAATGGCGAGCTCCGAACCCAGCAGTCCCACCGAAGAACTGACTAAACCCCTGGTAAAATCTGCCCCACCCGCCGTGGAGGCAGACGAGTCTCTCGCAGCAGACTGTCGAGAAGGCATCGGCTCATGCACAGCCGCACTCCTCCGGGAACTACACAGCAGGAACTCCGCGAGCCTCCTAGCGTAGTTGGCTAATCCATCCAAGTGCCTCAAGGCCTAATTGTAAGTACGGCCAGACACCTGCAAACCAGGAAAGCCGTCAAAGGACAAACAGACAACACAAATGCAACATTTGCAAGATGCTACACGAAGTACAGGAAATCAAAGCAAAACACTCACCGAAGCATTAGGGTCCACTCTGTATTGAGACCTCGGCTGCTCCGGGATGGGAATCAATAGCCGCCTAAGAGAACCACCAACGCCCTTGAACGATAAGCGAGTGCGAGGGTGCGGGTAGTCTCGGGGACATGCAAGGCCCTCGCCCTCTCTATGCAGCACCTGTGGGCTCCTCAGCCTCGTCCTCCGGAAGACATCATAGTCGGCGTCCTCTATGATAAATTTGGCATAGGACACACCCTGCCTGTACCGCTGCAACTCCGCCATCGGTATCATCATAGGATACTACATATGAGGAGGCAGATCCATCGGAACCAAGGGAATGGACCCCGGAGCATGCTGGCAAGACACCCTCTCGCCCAGGTACATCACGTCGCAATGGAGCCCCACCAGCAGCTTCCACCGACGTGTAACATCCCCAGCAGCATGCACCACAAAGACATCAAACCGGCTCCACCAGGTCAGCTGGATCCGCAGAGAAAAATCTCGGTCCATGGCCAGAGACACCTCCTCATAAGTCAGTCTAGTGCTCTCCCTCGAATTTACCGGCTTCTTCGCCGCCACATGAATAATAAAGTAATGCATGCAAACACCAGGTCAGCTGGATCCGCAGAGAAAAATGGGTCAAACACCATTTTTCAAAACCAAATTTCCAATGATCCCCCACATGAATAACAAAGTAATGCATGCATGAATGCAGACTCGTCAAAAAGTTTCGGCGGCTCCACCAGGTCAGCTGGATCCGCAGAGAAAAATGGGTCAAACACCATTTTTCAAAACCAAATTTCCAATGATCCCCCACATGAATAACAAAGTAATGCATGCATGAATGCAGACTCGTCTAAAAGTTTCGGCGAACAATTATTTCATTAGGATAGGTAGCTTGTGGCCTTAAACCTTCCTTAGTAAAATATTATCGAATATACTAGCCACTTATTAGCGCGATATTTTGAACTGGTGATTGTATAGTGTATACCAAGACAATAGTAATTACAAATAATAGCTCTAACACGTTTTATTTTCACGTTTTGTCCATTTCGAGCCTGGACCGTGATTGATTTCATAAGTGTTCAATTTAGAAGCGGTCTTATTACTTAACACTTATATAGGTGAGCTTTTATAAAGAGTATCCTGCTACTTCACCACATAGGTATATGAATGTACGCACGCCGAAAAATTTATAGAAAATTGGGAGTCACCACGCCGTTTTAAAGGAAACATTGAAAACCTTTTTTTGAAAAGAGAAAATGGGTTCGGGGGTCAGGTTACGTGTTGGGAAGAACCGAGAGTTCACCCAACACGCCTCATAAACGAGTCTTTCTATGTTCAACATCCAATTCATTCAATAAGTGTGTGCAAATGTGTGAGACGAAAATATGTGATAAATGCATATTAATGCTTTGCTTTATTGATCAACTGAGGGAATTACATCTTGTGAGTCATTTATACAGGAGACCACAACCTGATTACAACGAGGATTGGACGGATTACAACTGAAAATGTCCTCTGTAAATGGCCTTTTATGTCGCACTACACAGGACCAGGCATGGCCAGTTGTGTCATGCGACACATGGTGCCATTTCCAGTGGACTTGACAAGTTTGAAACTACAAAGGAGCCAAAGAACGATCTCAACCAAAATCAACAGATTGCAAAGCCACGAGATAACAGAGATCAACACAATCACTTCAAATGAGTGTGGATATTGAGGATCCACACTCTACTTTGAGTGACAAGTAAACTAGATGAACAAATTACAATTGAGAATTGACTTCTGCAGAGTGGCAAGATGTGTCGCGTGACATAGGATCTGCATGGCTAGTTGTGTCGCGTGACACAGGACTCAGTCTGGCAGGTTGTGTCGCGTGTCATAAGTTGCCTTGTGCAGAAACCTTACAGAATTAAACACAGAATGGACAGAGATCAATCCAGATCAAATTATAACATCAATTCACCTAAGAAAACACATGAATCAACAACTAATTGACCAAGGGGGTGTAGATGTGGGGAGATCCACACTCCCTTGGTGATCAAGCCACAATTATATCAAAATTAACTCATGAACATGAAGTAATTATGGAACAATGAGATTTAAACAGAGAGATGGCGATTGTGACTTGATAATTAGAGCAGATGGAGCTTAATTATCAAGTCAATGAATAGAGATTGCAATGAATTGTGAGAAATAGCAAATAGTAGAGATAGATATGGAGGAAGGGAATTCGTTACCCTTGTAGATCCTCAATCTCTACACCAAGTTAGGTGTAGAGACCTTCAGCTCAGCTGCAAATGGTGGATTTGAATCTTCAGATTCAGAGTAGCTTTGGATCTTCAATTGGTATGAAGTGTATGGGAGTAGATGGGTGAATTGTGTATGAGAGAGAGAATGATTTGGAAGGAATTGGTATGTGTTGTGTGTGTTTTAGGAGAGAGAGAGGTTTCTGGGCGTATTTTGGCAGAGTGACAGTAGGGAGGCTGGAAGGGATCCAGAAATGAGAGGGGGAGGGTCCATTTTATAGCTGCTGATGAGGGGCAACTTGTGTCGCACGACTTTGCGTTGTGGCTTTTCTTGGCTCGTTGTGTCGCACGACTTGACGAGCCACTTAACCGTTTCTGGCGCCAACAACCTGTTCTGGAACATTTCGAGTTAATTCCCAACAGGTCCAAAACAAATAATTCCTTGTAGGTCCTTTTGCATGGAAAAAATACTTAAAAGTACTTTCTTCGCGAGAAACTTATAAAAAGGTTCCGGAAGTCTCGGAATGGATCGGAAATTTACCAAAATGCCCCTAGTGCGATTTTATTACATTAAAAGGCACTTAAAAAGGGTCGCGAATTGGATTGGCGTACTTATAGAGCCCCTCGGCAACGTTACTTATGGAAGAAGTGAGGTTGTCGATAAGAAGGATCCCAAGTCCAATGAGCGGCCGGTGGAATGGAAAGGGTAGACCAGGGTGGTCAAATTGCCGGATATGCTGGGGATATGGCAGATGAAGGAAAATGATTGGTGAGGTTGGATGGCTGGACCTTTTCGGGAAAAGATTCCTACGTATCCCTAGGAGGGAATCAAGCCAGATCGTAGTTCGAGGAAGTGACTATTGGGGGGAAGTCGTCCGAGATTTGCTTTTGAGAGAGATATGGGGAGATGGTAGTGCAAGTAGAGATATATTTTCATACCTTTGCTGTGCTTACCTGTAGCTGCCGGAAGGGCTGAGGCTACGACTGATGAGGATGATTTGTCATCCGACACGGGCATTTGATGATGATCCGCCGTCCAACACGGGATATTGATGATGATTCTCCGCCCAACACAGGATTTTGATGATGATTCTCCGTCCAACACTGGATTTTGATGATGATTCGCCGTCCAACACGGGATATTTATGATGATTCGCCGTCCAACACGGGATTTTGATGATGATTCTCCGTCCAACACAGGATTTTGATGATGATTCTCCGTCCAACACGGGATATAGATGATGATTCTCCGTCCAACACGGGATTTTGATGATGATTCTCCGTCCAACACGGGATTTTGATGATGATTCGCCGTCCAACACGGGATATTGATGATGATTCTCCGTCCAACACGGGATTTTGATGATGATTCACCATCCAACACGGGATTTTGATGATGATTCGCCGTCCAACACGGGATTTTGATGATGATTCGCCGTCGAACATGGGATATTGATGATGATTCGCCGTCCAACACAGGATTTTGATGATGATTCACCGTCCAACACGGAATATTGATGATGATTCTTCGTCCAACACGGGATTTTGATGATGATTCGCCGTCCAACACGGGATATTGATGATGATTCACCGTCCAACACGGGATTTTGATGATGATTCGCCGTCCAACACGGGATATTGATGATGATTCACCGTCCAACATGGGATTTTGATGATGATTCACCGTCCAACATGGGATATTGATGATGATTCTTCGTCCAACAAGGGATTTTGATGATGATTCGCTGTCCAACACGGGATTTTGATTATGATTCACCGTCCAACACGGAATTTTGATGATGATTCGCCGTCTAACACGGGATATTGATGATGATTCACCGTCTCACACAGGATATTGATGATGATTCGCCGTTCAACTCGGGATTTTGATGATGATTCGCCATCCAACACGGGATATTGATGATGATTCACCGTCCAACACAGGATATTGATGATGATTCTCCATCCAACACGAGATTTTGATGATGATTCGCCGTCCAACACGGGATATTGATGATGATTCACCGTCCAACACAGGATATTGATGATGATTCTCCATCCAACACGGGATTTTGATGATGATTCTCCGTTCAACACGGGATTTTGATGATGATTCGCCGTCCAACATGGGATATTGATGACGATTCACCGTCTAACACAGGATATTGATGATGATTTTCCGTCCAACATGGGTTTTTGATGATGATTCTCCGTCCAACATGGGATTTTGATGATGATTCTCCGTCCAACACGGGATTTTGATGATTGTCAAACCAGATGAACTTTGCTGTCGCTGAGACTGAGGAGCACTATTGCTTGGAGATTGAGGCATCTGAAACCCTTTTTTGATGAGCATTGCTTGGAGACTGAGGCAGCTAAGGCTCTTTTAGACGATGATGATAAGTCTGAAGAAGATGAGACTGATGAAGATGATGAAGGCAAAACATGCCACCTGCAGGATTTGAAATCTTTGCCTAGATTGTGATTGAGGAACAGTCTCCATGATCAGATTGTGATCATTTGATTATTGTACCCTGTGGGGGGAGAAACGCAACACTCTAGGCACTTTGCATTTTATTTGAGCTTGATTTGAATTTTCGCTTATGCATTGCTAGACTTTATTGCACGAGTCCATCTCAACTGGGGATGAAAAAGGAGGGAAAATTTCACATGGCTCGATGAGCTGATATGTATATGTGGCAAATGATGGATTGCGTATGGGATGAATGTATTTATGTATGATAATGTATGGGTTGAGTGTGTATAGGGATGTATGTGGTGAAGTGAATCCTCTCCCATGAATTTGAGGAGTGTATAGGTGATGATTGAGGAATGTATGGATGACATGGTGCAGCCTAGGAAAGTCGGGGATGCTCCCAGGTGAGTGCATATTGCAGCAGTTGACTAGGCGAAGCCCAGATCTTGAGGAGGTGACTTGGCGAAGCCCCGGCTTGAAGAGTTAATACAGGAGAACCTGAGAGAACAGCTTAGCAAAGCCCCAGCTTGAAGAGCTGATATAGGGAAGCCTGAGAGAACAGCTTAGCAAAGCCCCAGCTTGGAGAGATCCAATGCAGTCCTATTGCAGACAGAATCAACATGTGGCCAAGGAGGCACCCATCTATCAAACTTTAGTCAATCAGTCATTGGACAAGACTCAAAAATGTATACGTGCAGGGGCACATCTTTAGAAAAATGGGAATGAATCCCGATTTTGTGTAACACACTGTAGCGTTGCGAGAAAGAAATTCTGATTCCTTTTTATTTTTTATGAGTCGCCACCTATATTATTTGATTGGAAACATAGAAAAACCATTTGAAAGAGATTTGAGTTCGGGGCTTAGGTTATGAAATGGGTAGGTTTAGAAGGCATCCATTTCACCCAATCCGGAGATCGGTCTTGCTAAAGAAAAGAGAGGTTTTTCAAAAGAAGAAGTAAAAACGAATCTAAATACTACAAATAAAGGTCCATTTGACGAGGTCAAACGGAATGTAGGATCGATTGCTTCGAGACCGTCTCCATGATTTGGAGAGGCTCTAGGCCGATCCTAGATTCTATGGACTTATACCACTCTAACAATCAATTAGAAGGAAGTTTAGGAATTACCTTGCGTGAGGTGATTTGGGCAGAGTTTCGACTCAAGTTTAGAGTCGACCCTTCACACGGACGAGCTTCGCCTTGGTCCTTGGTTTGGAGATTGATGCTTGTTTATCAACAAGGTTGACAAACAAACTATGAGGTGAGTTTTTAGGGTGATTTTGAGGGATTCCTTCAGGGAAAGAAAACGACAAAATGTGTGTGTTGTGTAAATTCGAGGTTTGGGATTTTCGACCTCCGACCTCCGATCCCTTGGAAGTCACCAAGTATTTATAGAGGTTGGATATGAAGAAGTGGAGAGTTAAAACCCTATCAGATGGTTCTAGAACTCCTCTCCCATTGGTTGGCCGGAGAGATAAAGTTTTATCTCGAAAAGAGGTTGAAATCGACGAGGGAAGCTGCGTGCACTGCAGAGGGGATATCTCGCGCGAGACACGCCATCTCGCGGCGAGATATTGCTCACTGTGGACGGTTTGTCCTTTCCTCGTTATCTCGTATGCGGTTTAGTCCCAAACTAACGGTAGTTAGTCAAAACTTAACGAAACATGACGAAATGGTGGATTTCTACTTCTTGACTCAAGCGAGACTTAGAGTGGTATAAGTATGTTCCGATGTGTTCAGAATGGGGTGTCTACAGAGCCCCTCGGCGACAAGTCTTATGAAAGAAGTCATGTCGACGATAGAAAAGACATCATTCTGAACATCGGGATGGTCGTGCCGCACGGCTGCCTACGTATCTCTATCGGAGAATCAGACCAAAACGTAGTTCGACTCCAAAACACGAAAAGGCTGCTTTAGGTATTTTGAAAATCATTTGAAAATCGCGGAGATTTTATTTTCGAAAAGGTAAATTCATACTGAGGAATCAAATCAAGACCCAATTCGAATATACTGCCTATCGAAGATTCGCACATGCAGGCTCCGAACCTGCGGGAATCATGTTAGAACACAAAGGCTCACCTGTCCGGCCCTCTGAGTCCTGTCGGTTTTGTGATGATTCGCCTTTCTGGGCTCCGAATCGGGCTTTTTGTTGTTGGGGATGACAATTCACCTGTTTGGGCGTTGAATCGGGCTTTTGGTTCGACGATCCACCTGTCTGGGCGTTGGACCGGGCTTTTTCTGATGACGATCCACCTGTTTGGGCGTTGGACCGGGCTTTTGATTTGACGATCCACCTGTTTGGGCGTTGAATCGGGCTTTTTCTGATGACGATCCACCTGTCTGGGCGTTGGACCGGGCTTTTGGTTTGACGATCCACCTGTTTGGGCGTTGGACCGAGCTTTTGGTTTGACGATCCACCTGTTTGGGCGTTGAATCGGGCTTTTTCTTTGATGATTCACCTTTCTGGGCTCTGAATCATGTGGATTAAGTTGATCTGTGGACCACTCGATTCTCGGGCGACTGGTGTCGTACCGGGCGATTGTGCGGGCGTCACGTTTGGCTCGTTCCGTGACTTGCGGTGCCGGTTTTTCCACGTTTCCCTGCTAGTTTATCATTTCCAAGGGTAAATGTGTCAAAATTTTGAACTTTGACGTTGCGTAGACGCTTATTGTCGAGGACAATTTTGTCCTTTTCCAGAAGGTTTATCTCGTATTCGTCCATATACGTGTATATGTCCGACTTCATCGAACGTCTTCTTTCTCTTGTTGTCGGTCACCATCTGTCCGCGGCCGATTACAACCGTGGCGCGACTAAGATGGCGGGTTGATGGCTTTGGTGTCGGACTGTCCGAGAGGCATTCGAGAAGCTTCTTCGGCGGCCTCGACAGTGGCCTCGGCTATGACCCCTATTTGCGGAGCCAAGAGGTCGAGGAGGGATGGTAGCCCCCGTGGAGGTGATGGCGGAGGTGCCGGCGGCTCGAGCGACTTGATGGCGTGATCCCTTCCCCTTTCTCTCTTTATCTGATGATTTGATGATGCATACATATTGGCCGGCGTGTGGGCCCCGGACAATTTTTTTTTCTTTTAAATTTTGTTAGGAACAAGTAGGTAGCACAAAACAATGGTTTTTTTCTTAGCCCCTAATCCTAGGTCTAATTAGTTAGTTAATTAACTTTCTCGACTTTCCATGTTTTCGGAAATGGAATGGCCGTTAGGCCGCAATTTTGAGCCTGAATATGGTGTTTTATTGCATGTTATGAATTGTACACGCGGGTTTTCGAGACTTGCATTGTCAAGTCGGGGCTAGATTGCTTTGTTTGAGTAGAAGCTGCTGTTTGCTTTGCCGTAGGGATATCTCGCGCGAGATAAGGTGTCTCGCACGAGACACGCTACCCGAGCGAAATCTCTTCCTTTTTCGAACGAGGATTTTGACAGTTTTCCCTATAAAATCACCACGTAGTCCGGCCGGATAACTCATTCTAGCTTTTCAAACTCTAGAGATATTTTGTTAGGGTGAAACTCTTGTCTTCTTTTTCAACCACAGTGATCCATGGCTTCCAAGGAGATTGCCCCAGCGTCCATGATTGTCGATGATTTTTCTTTGTCCTCTGAAGTGATTGCCTCTTTCAAGCGAAGCATCAAGGGATTTTGTAAGGTCGTTTCGCAACCGGTCTCGCAATAAGTTTATCGCGAAATTCGGATTTAGAATTCTTTTCACTTTGAAGAACCTCCAACCGGATTGGAAGTTATTGCGGGAGTCTTTGCTCGATTTTGGGATCCCTCTATTCATCTTTTCAATTTTTCTTTGAATGAGATGGTGCCTACCGTGGAGGAATTCGCCATTATCTTGGATATGCCTTTGGTAGGCGAGATTGCTTTGTTCCTAAGTATCATAGGAATCATTCGGAGGCTTTGAACGAATTGTTAGGGATCCCCCTTGATACTTGCTATGAGTTGGTTCACCGCAAGTGGGTTGATTGCTCCTCTTTCCGGGACGCTTCGGCGGTGATTCGATGATGATGCTTTTCATGTCCATAAGCGGAACTTTCTGGCTCTTTCTCTTTTCGGAGATGTTTTGTTTACGTGCGGGGATGGCTTGGTCGATTCCCAGCGGTGGAAGTTGTTACGCGAGGCTAGGAAACGTTCTAGGAACATTATTCCGCTAATCTTGGGTGAGACCCTTCATGGTCTTGATGAGCTGTATAGGACTGGCGTCATGACTCAAGGGAGTCCCCTCCTGTTGACTATTTGGCTTAGGGAGCATCTTAAGTTGATAGGTCCCCCATTGGAATATTCTCCTTTTACATATCATACACGAAAGTTGTTGATCAAAGATCTTTCGGCGGATGAATGGGGCTGAGTTGATTGCGAAGACCGAAACTGCCGATATTCTCTGGTGTCCACCTTATTGGAGGTTGAACAAGTATGTTGCCAATACCAAGGGTTTTGACAGGGTTGTTCTTCCGGGTTTGCGAGATTCCTCCTTTTACTTTCCCAAGCGGGTGCTCCGTCAGTTTGGTCGGCGGCGGGACACTTATCTTTTCGAAGGAGCTTCTCGTGTAGTGTCTTATATTGGTGTAGAGTTTGCGCAGTGCTAGCTCAAGCATGGGGTGAAGGAACTAATCGGGACCGTTGGTCGAACCTTCGGACTTTTAATGCAAGCATCTTCTGTCGACAAATATTTGGATTGGTTCCTCCATACCGGTCATCCTAGTGCAGAAGATTGATGACTTGCGGCTTTCACTTGCTAAGAGATTCTTTTGTAGCTAGCGGTATCTTGCGAAGGAGCGAGGCTCGATGCGATCCTGCTAATGTGCGAACCGATCCAACTCGGGATTTTCTTGATGGGGATTGGTACGAGAGGCGAGGCAAGGGAATGCACGGAAAGACGCAAGCTTTGGATAGGCCTCATGTCTTCAAGAGATTGTCGGAATCTGTCTTTGATCGTCTCGACTCTGTTTTTGACCGTCTCGAGGGATGTTACGCTTTGAGAGGCTCAAAGCGCAAGGAGGATCACGACGACTGTGGAGACCATGTCCGCCGGCCAACCAAGTCAATGAAAGGCTAGATCTTTAGGAGTACCAAGAGATTGCTTTGATAGATCAATTGTTTTTGCTTTATTAGTATTATTTTTTTCAAGTTTGTTAGCTTAGCAAATTAGTCGTTGTGGTTAGGATTTCCCTATTATCATTAATGAAATGCATTCGATTAATAAAAGGGACAACTTTGATTTATTTATTTGATTAGACCGAACCCGAAGGCTGCCTACGTTCCTCTTTTACAGCAATTAAACAAGAGGCTCAGGTCCAACGTAGTTTATTTTTGAGAAAAGGACAAAATATGGCTCTAGGCCGTAGAGTAATCTCGCGCGAGATAAGGCCCCCCCTTTTTTTTTTTTTTTTTTTTTTTTTTTTTTATGCACACCCTTTTTTTTTACCTAGACCGCCCCTTCGGGTTTTCAATCTAGCGGGCTTCTTTTCTTGTGCTAGCTCTAATTTTTGCCTAAGTTGTCCTTTCCGGGATTTTCAACCTAGCGAGCGATTTCTTTTAAGGAGGCCAAGTCATGCGAAGTACTTCTTGAGATTGTCCATGTTGACCGGCTTTGGTAGTTGATCTCCGTCTAAGTCTACCAGCTGAAGGGCCCCCCCAGAGAATATCTTCTTCACAATGTAGGGTCCTATCCACCTTGGTCCCCACTTGCCTAATGGGTTGAAAGGTCAGGGACGATGCTCACGGAGCACCCGGGTCGCCTACTCGATGTTCCTTGTCTTGACCTTTTTGTTGAAAGCTCTTGCCATTCTTCTTTGGTAAGCTTGAGTGTGTTCGGCCGCTTTCAACCTTCTTTCGTCCAACGGGCTAGCTCTTCGTATCTGCTTTCTAGCCGATCGACTTCATTCACTTGGTTTTCTAGGAGAACCCTTAGTGATGGTATTTCCAATTCTATCGGTAAGACGGCCTCCATCCCGAATGTGAGGCGTAGGGAGTTTCTCAGCAGAGCATTCGGATGAAGTGCGGTACCCCATGGGTGCGAATGGTAGCTTGTCGGGCCGGTCTTTTCCGGTGGCTTGCCATTTTCGATGATAGTCTCGATTGTTTTGTTCGCGGCTTCAAGCGCTCCATTTGTTTGAGGCCTATAAGGAGATGACTTGTGTCTCGTGATTTTGTACTCGGTCGGTAGGCGATCGGTTTCTTTCTCGAAGTGTGACCCATTATCGAGATATCATCTCTTGTGGAACCCCATATCGGCGAGATGATGTTGTGCTTGATGAATTACGCAGCCTTTACGGCATTCGAACTTTGTAGGAGGCGGCCTCGACCCATTTAGTGAAATAGTCGATGGCTACTAGGGCCCAAACTTGATGTCCCGTTGGCTCTGCTTGGTGTGATCTTTCCAATCACGTCTATTCCCCATGTAGAGAACGGCCAAGGTGAAGTCATTGGGTACGGCAAGGAAGGCGGTGCATGCGAAGATTGGCGTGTATCGACACTTGTGGCACTTCTTGACCATTTTGGTACGGTCGGCTTCCATGGTCGGCCAAAAGTACCCTTGTACGATGATCTTTTTGGCGAGCATGTTTCCGCTCATGTGGGTTCCACATATGCCTTGATGAACATGGTCCATTATTTCTGGGCCTCTTCCTCGGTGGCGCAAAGGAGGTTTCCTTGGGAATGTTTCTTGAATAAACGGCCGGCCGTGATGACGTAATTGGCGGCCCGACCTCTTAAGGGCAATGCGAGTCTTCGGAGTCTGTCTCGGAGTGGTATGGTTCCATCTAGGATGAAATACCAAATGTCGTGGTACCATGGTTTCCCTTCGGAGTTTTCAACGGCGGCACCTTTGAATAACCATTCGTCTTTGCGATCGTGAAGATCTATAACGGCGCAGTATGCGGGAGTTGCACGTAGTGTTATCTTGAAGGGTTTAACCGCTTTTCCTTTAGGGATTTCGACCAAAGAAGCAAGTGTGGCTAATGCGTCCGCAAACCGATTTTTGTCTCACGGGGAGATAGTGGAATGAGACATCTTGAAATTGTTGCGCCAATTCTTGGAGGTGGGCCTTTGTATCTTTGAAGGGTTGGATCTTGGACCCTCCACTTCTTCAATGTCTGATTGATGATCAATTGGGAATCCCCGAATACCTCGAGTTCGATCACGTTGCGTTCTAGAGCTGCCTCAAGTCCCGCTATGCAAGCTTCATATTCTGCGGTATTGTTGGTGGCGTCAAAGTCAAGGCGTGCTTGCTAGTGGAGTGTAGATGTCGTTAGGGTCTACCAATAACATTCCGATGCCAAACCCTCTCTTGTTGGCTGCGCCATCGAAAAATAATTGCCACTTATTTTCTTCTATGCTTAGGATGTCCTCATCGGGGAATCGCGGGTCTTCCCCCTTCACTTCGTCGCAAGGAAATTCGGCCAAGCGATCTGCGAATACACTCCCTCGACGGATTTCGAGTGACGTAAGTGATATCATACCGCGAGCATGAAGTACCATTTGGCTAGTCTCGAAGACAAATTTGATTTGTCTAGGATATATTTCGGTGGATCCATCTTTGCGATGAGACGGACTGGAAAGGCTTCCATATAGTGCTTTAACCTTTGTGATACCCGGACGAGAGCGGCGCATGACTTGTCGAGTGGAGAGTAGTTGATTTCACTGCCTTGGAATCTGCGGGTGACAAAGTAGATGGCATTTTACGTGTGCGAATTTGTTGTTCTTGAGCAAGCATAGCCCCTAATGCGTTGTACGTGATTGTGAGGTATAGCTTCAAGGGCTTCTCCTTGTGTGGTGGAACCGGGATAGGTGGGGAAGTCAAGTAGTGCTTAACTTCCTCGAATGCTTCTTGACATTCTTCGGTCCACTCTTGAGGTGCGTTTTTCTTAGCGGCTTAAAGATGGGGTCGCACATTGTAGTCGAGTTGATTAATGAATCGGCGATATATTGAAGTCTGCCCATGAATCCACTTTACTTCTTTACGTGTCGGGGTGGAGGCATGTACGTGATGGCCTTTATCTTGGCGGGATCTGCTTCTATGCCGCGTTACGTGACCATATATCCCAAGACTTTCCCTTTGACTACTCCGAATGAGCATTTGGCGGGGTTGAGTCTCATTTTGTCTTTGTCTCGGTCGATTGAAGAATTTTACGAGATCTCCGAAGTGTTGGCCATCTGTCCCCTTCGAGTGGATAATCATGTCGTCCACATACACCTCTATTTCTTTATGGATCATGTCGTGGGAATAGTGTCGTGGCTTGCCCTTCGATAGGTAGCCCCGGCGTTCTTGAGACCAAACGGCATGGCCGTGTAGCGAACGTTCCCCGAGGTGTGGTGAATCTTTGTTTTGTCTTGGTCCTCTTACGCCATGAGGATTTGGTTATACCACTGCGAACCCGTCGACGAATGAGCGGACCTCGTATCTTTCTTTGTGGCATCGACCAACATGTCTATGTTTGGTAGCGGGAAGTCATCTTTAGGGGATGCCTTGTTCAAGTCTACGAAATCAACACGGACTCGTATTTTCCCGTTCGACTTGGCTACTTGCCTTGTGTTTGCTAACCATTCCGGATATTCAATCACTTTGATGAACCCTACATTCAAGAGTTTCATGATTTCTTCTTTCACTTGCATTGACCATTAGGCTTGATTCTCGTAGTTTACGCTTGGCGGCTTGGCGTTGGGTAGCGGTGGTATCTTGTGTTCTACAAGCGGCGGATTCAACCCGGGCATATCTTTGTAGGACCAAACGAATACGTCGACATATTCTACGAGGAGTCTGGGTCAAGGTTTCTCGGTCTTCCCCTTTGAAGAAGCTGCCGATCTTTGTTTCTCTCGGGGTCTTGTTGTCCCAAGATTAACCTTGTTTGCATTTCCTCGTCGTCAACGGGGCCATTCTTTCCACAACGACCTACTTGCTTAGCTAATTCTTTTAAGATTTGTTCGTTATCTTGATCTATCTCATCGTATGATTCATTATTAACGTGTTCGTTATATTGATTATTATTAGTTAATTCATCATTTACGATGTTAGCAATCTCGGGGTACTCGGAAAGATCAAAGTTTTCATTAAGGAAGTAAGGGAATACATGTTCGGCCACCGCCTCGATTTCCTCTTGAGTGAGTTCATCGGAGGTGGAGCACACTTCTAATGTAAAAGTTGTAGGGCCTATCTTCTGCGAGGGTGGGGAGTGCAACCAAGCTCTTTGATCATGAAGTCTTCATCAACAACTGGTCCTCCGTGACGTGCCGAGTTTAGAATTGGCTTATCACATTTACGTATTAGTCTTGTGTAGTCGGTAGTTGGAGCGTCCCCCTTGGATATTGCATGAATAAGTTTGTCTTCTAACCGGCACAGTCTTGGGCTGTCGCGGCATGTCTTCTCCCAACACAAAGTCCCATTCGCTTGTCATTTGCCTTTGTGCCCCACAAATCATTAGGGATCGGTGGGACGGATTACATTTCATCTGAGAAGCATCGCGATCAGAAGATTTCAAAGCCCGGTTGGCGCTTTCCTTTATCATCGAGTCCATGGTTACGAAAAGATAAAGTAGGGAATACTTTCCCCTTCTCGAACAAAGTAGCCATTGAGTGTCCTCCGATATGGTTTGAGGTTGCAATCTTTGAACTTTGGGTCATTGCGGTCTTTGTACGAGGTTCCTTCCCACTTGATTTGAGTGAAGCCCCACTCTTCTATGTCATCTTCATCGTGGATGGAGATGTCGTATCCTAGTCCATGCTTTGTGTGAGGCGGGGGACCGGTGGTGGTTCCGTTATTCCTTGTAAGTGCTTTCCAAGCCCCAATCCGAGGAAAGTACCCTTTTGATAGCATCATTCTCCGTGACGGGAAGGCTTCGGAAAACCTAAGTGCCTTTGAGTAGTCGTTTTCGTTGTAAGTGTCTATGACATTCACGAGTGCTTTCTCTTTCAATCTCAAAACCACGAACAGGAAATCGAAGTGCTATGTTGTACTTCGAGGATAGGACTAGCGGTGACCATCTCTCCGTGTATGGTGACTATCGTGTTGTTGTGTCGAATTTGATGCATTGGTGCGAGGAGGAGGGCACACCCCTATGTCGTGTAGCCAAGGGCGACCAAGCGGCAAGTTGAAGGATGCGGGATGTCGATGACTTGAAATTCGATGCTCATAGTGACTTGCCCCATTTCTACGAGGTATCATGGCCCGATCCCGGAGCGGTTCTAGCGGTACAATCGTACCCCCTTACGGTATGCACCGGATGGCTTGAGGTCTTTGTGGGTGAGGCCTAATGATGATAAGGCTTTCTTCGGGAGGACATTGATTGCGAGAACCATTGTCGACCAAAATGCGTGGCATTCGGTACCCATTCACCTTAGCGAGTTATGTAAAGGGCCTCATGATGATTGTTCCCATAGGATGGGAGGTCCAAGTCGGTGAAAGTGATGACGTTGCCAAACCGCACTTGGCCAATCATTTGAGTGAGCTCTTCGGGTGTTGCTTCGAGGAAATGGTCATTTGAGCCAATGCCTTTTTCAACATCTCACGGTGCTTGTGAGATGCTCCTATGAGATCCCAAACCGAGATATTTGCTTGTGTCTTTTTCAATTGAGTTAAGAGAGGGTCCTCCGGCTCACTTGGCGATGAGGCTTTAGCTTGTTTTGGAGGATTTTCATCCCTTGGGTCTTTGTTGGTGATCACCCGACCGGATCGTGTGAGTAGGTTGACATTTTAGACCCTTTTTCCTTTTGCTCTAAGATTTCCTCCCAAGACATCATATAACGTAAAGAAGATTCATTAAATTCAAGAGGGCTCTCGTCCACAATTGTGGCTAGACGAGTAGGGTCCTCGAAGCTACTTTCTATCTCTATTAAATTGACCTCATTGTTTGGCAAAGGATTAGTAACAACATTTGGTAACCCTATCTCTTTATCGTCAAACAAATCTTGGATGACGTCTTTCAAGTGGAAGCAAGAGTTGGTGTCGTGACCAGGTGAAGTTGTGGTACTTGCGGAAGAGATGATGAGCATGGTTGGCGGGAGATCTTTCTTTGGAGGTCCGCCTTCTCTTGGTTTGATTTTCCCATTCTTGACAAGTACTTGAAGAGTTCTTCTTGGGTGATTCCTTCAAGCTTGTCATAATGCCTATCTTTCTTCTTCTTTTGTGGTGGAGGTACCGCAGAGTACTTACCATTTCCGGGATGATTAAAGACAATGGCATTGTGAGATGCATCCTTGGGATTGGAGGAGGAAGAAGAGCTCTTGTTGTAGCGGAATCCACTTTCTTTCTTGGCTTCCCTTTTACGTTTGATGAGGTCATCTAACCGTATGCCCGACTTGTGAAGTTCGGCGAAGCTAGGAAAGTAGTTGCCGGCTAGCTTGTCTTGATATTCCTCTCTAAGGCCTTTGTATGAGGATGTGAATTTGCTCGTCTAGGCCGGGCCTATCAACGATTTCGGTTAGCTTGGTTCTCCACCTTTTGACAAAATCTGTGAAGGACTCGTTCGGTTCTTTGCTTGGTTTGCTCAAGATCCCTTCTAGTGAGTGCGATAAGTGGAGTTGTCCTCGTATTGCTTTTGGAAGGTATAACTAGCGAAGTGGCCGTCTAGTCTTGTTGAGAGTGGGAGGGTCATATACCCAATCTCTAGCAAAGCACCATCGAGAGATTGTGGAAAGCATTGGGCTAACAGGTTGTCATCAACACCCATAGGTAGCATGGCCCAAGAGTAGGTCTCCAAATGTGATTTGGGACAGGTGGTGCCATTGAATTTTGCAATGTCGGGTGTCTTGTACTTTCTAGGGAGCTTTGACATAGAATGACGAAGGGTATCGTAATCAATGGAGAGCGCGGCTCCCTTACTCACATCAAGGGATGCAAGTTTCTTTTCTAGCATGGCCATGGTAAGGGGTTCATTCTTGCTTTCCCCCTTGCTTTCTTTCTTGGATGTGCAGCTTTCATTGTCGGATGAGGAAGATGATGAGCTAGACTCGTACCTCTTTTTCTTGCCTTTTCTTTTGCGGCGACCCTTGGCCCTTTTAGTGTATGACTCCTCTTCTCCGGAGGAAGAGTCATTTTTCTTCTTCTTTTCTTTGTTGGCTAGTGCAGCCCTAAGCTCTTGAATTTCTTCCACGAGAGTGTGGATTTGGGAAGCTTGCACTTCTAGGCGATCATTGGCTTCTTCCGTAAGTTTGTGGTTGTTTTCGGACGGGGGTCTCATTTCCCGGAATGTTGTCGATGTCGGACATTGTGTTGGGAGTCTTGGAGTTGAGTAAGCTTCGGAAAGCGACGAAGATATGCGGATATCGAGGATCTAGCCCCAACGAGTCGGAAGCGAGGCTTAAACGGCTCGGGCTCAAATTAGCGAGACAGAAGCATTATCTCGTGCGAGATTAGTAATCCCGCGCGAGATAATCACACGAGAAGAGTCGATTTTTATTTAGCCCTAATTTTTGGTCGGAACGGAAAGTCCGTTTTGAGGGGTTTCTAAGGCCTTTATCAGAACCTAACGACTAAGCAATCAATCCGATTTTCGTAAAACAAAGCCATGTAAGATTGTTTTTTGAAGGATTATATGCACATATTTTTTTTCAAGGGACATCCGAAAGGGTCATTCGAAGGGACTTTTTCGAAGGGACTTTTTCCGAAGGGACTTTTCCGAATCCTTCTTTATTGTCAATTTTGCATGGCTTTGTTTTGATCAAAAACAAGAAAAGATCACTGAGTCAAAACCGACCGGTCACGGAGTGATCCTAAAAAGTCAATCTACATGAGAATGTGGCGATGCAGGGCTGGAAGGCTAGGCTCCCCGCGATATGACAATCTAAGTGGATTGAATACGCGGAGTGGGATTGTCCAACTTCGGAGAGACCGGCGACTAGGTGGTTACCGTCATCCGTCCTTAGTGTGGGTCTCGGGTTTATAGAGGGTATGTAGTGCAATGACAGTTATATATGAGTGCGCGTGTGTGATAGTCAATCTATGTGATAGAGTAAAATAGGAAGTTTTTTTTTTTTTTGAAAGTCAAAAGAGAAAACGAGATAGTGGCCGCACCAAGTGGTTTGCCTACGTTTCTCCCAATTTAGGAAGACTCGGGCCGTCGTAGTTCCAAATAAAGAGAGAGAAAGAGAGAGAAATAATTTAATTTACAACTCCCGAATCCTCAATGGACCGGACTTTAATTAAATAAAACCCAATCACACGCAGTTCATAAATAATAATCAATTATTTAAGGAAAATAAAGGTCAGAGTTCTACATCTTAAGGGAGGCCTTAAGATGCGAGAACTCTGCGGATAATGAATCACAGGATCCCCCTTGCGTGTTCGACCCTCGTCTTGGACCCACGGGATGAAGCAGGAGAAACCGAGAAAACAACCGGATTGCCGAAGCCATATCTCGCGCGAGATATGATATCTCGCCGCGAGATAAGCTTCATACGAGAGCAAAAAATTCGAATTTTACTAATTTTTTTTTTGAAAACCTCTCTTTTAATTTTGACGCAAGTTTAAGCCTCTTAATTTTCGGTCCCCGGCGGAGTCGCCCTTTGTGGCGTTGCGAGAAAGAAATTCGATTCCTTTTTATTTTTATGAGTCGCCACCTATATTATTTGATTGGAAACATAGAAAAACCATTTGAAAGAGATTTGAGTTCGGGGCTTAGGTTATGAAATGGGTAGGTTTAGAAGGCATCCATTTCACCCAATCCGGAGATCGGTCTTGCTAAAGAAAAGAGAGGTTTTTCAAAGAAGAAGTAAAACGAATCTAAATACTACAAATAAAGGTCCATTTGACGAGGTCGAAGCGGAATGTAGGATCGATTGCTTCGAGACCGTCTCCATGATTTGGAGAGGCTCTAGGCGATCCTAGATTCTATGGACTTATACCACTCTAACAATCAATTAGAAGGAAGTTTAGGAATTACCTTGCGTGAGGTGATTTGGGCGAGTTTCGACTCAAGTTTAGAGTCGACCCTTCACACGGACGAGCTTCGCCTTGGTCCTTGGTTTGGAGATTGATGCTGTTTATCAACAAAGGTTGACAAACAAACTATGAGGTGAGTTTTTAGGGTGAATTTGAGGGATTCCTTCAGGGAAAGAAAACGACAAAATGTGTGTGTTGTATAAATTCGAGGTTTGGGATTTTCGACCTCCGACCTCCGATCCCTTGGAAGTCACCAAGTATTTATAGAGGTTGGATATGAAGAAGTGGAGAGTTAAAACCCTATCAGATGGTTCTAGAACTCCTCTCCCATTGGTTGGCCGGAGAGATAAAGTTTTATCTCGAAAAGAGGTTGAAATCGACGAGGAAGCTGTCGTGCAATCTGCGAGAGGGGGATATCTCGCGCGAGACACGCCATCTCGCGGCGAGATATTGCTCTGTGGACGATTTTGTCCTTTCCTCGTTATCTCGTATGCAGTTTAGTCCCAAACTAACGGTAGTTAGTCAAAACTTAACGAAACATGACGAAATGGTGGATTTCTACTTCTTGACTCAAAGCGAGACTTAGAGTGGTATAAGTATGTTCCGATGTGTTCAGAATGGGGTGTCTACACACACTCACTTTTGGGTTTGACTCTTTTGGGAGAGTATAAGCGCAACAAGGTGTGGAAAAGTGTATGGAAGCCCCTGCTGACAGAAAGACCGTGCTTGACTTTATTTTCCTATGATATAGAAAATAAGACTTGTCGAGACATTTGAAAACTTGTCTTATTCATGATGATCACAAGGCTACTTAAAACCCTTTATTGATGTTCGGGTTATTCAACCACTAAGCTTGATATGAACAAACATTTCGATTAATCATGAGGAGAAAACCAACTGATATCTAGAATCAAATTTGGAAAGATGGAAAGAGGACTTGTGTATAGAGACGGCCCTTGATGAGACCAGATTTCTGAGATTTGAATGTGTTTATGATCGGACCATTTCTGGTTGCCTACGTTTCCCTCATGGCGAGGAGCTCAGGTCGCCGTAGTTAGGGCTTATCCCGATTGAGAAGAGAAGGAATGTGAAAATTTGAGATTTTGAGGACCTTTGAAGATTTTTTCTTGAGAATTGGAGAATTGAAGAACATGTCCCCTTGGAGTGTCAATGAAAGACATGGATGCGAAACCCCAATGAGGCATTCGCGGGAAGTGTTTGTGGAGGAGAAATGACATATGCTCACATGAAATGTCAAAGGAAAGGATTGAATTTTCACAATCTTTGATTGAGGGTCTTGGACCAAGGTGGATTAGATTCCAACTTAAGCAAGCAACGAAAACTGCTATCCGGTAGGAACTATAGCTGGGTTTCAGGCTTCGATCGGCCATCGGGTGATTTGGAACATTATGACCTCTTAAGATGAGAGGTCGGCTGGGCCTTTTTTGCTGACTGAACCTCTAAAGATGAGAGGTTGGCTTTAAAGGATGTGTTTGGGATCTCTATGGCGAGGAAATCTGTGATCGCATCTTTACTGCCTCTAAGAATGAGAGGTCAGACTCGGATTTGGCTAAAGGCAAAGGCAATGGTAATAGGAATATCCTCTAAAAATGAGAGGATGGCTTGGAATTTATTTTGTGGATGCTGGTGAGAGAAAGTCCGAGCTATCGAGGATTTTTGTGAACTTGCGAGAATTCGGGCTCCTTTTGAACATTGGAGAGCCTTTTGAGAAGTTGGTGACTTTTGCTGAACTGTGAGGATAAAAATCCTTCTTTTGATAATTGGAGAGGCCTCTTGAGAAGTTGAGGAATTTTGCTGAACTGTGAGGATTTAAAATTCTTCTTTTGAGAATTTGGAAGGCCTCTTGAGGAGTTGAGGATTATCTCTGTCCTTCCTTCATGACTTGAGCATTTTGTGCACCGCCGATTCTCGAAGCTAACTTCTTGGCATTGCTTGGACTTCTCTCAGCAAGGAGCAAAGATGATGGCTAAACAGGGTTTCAAAACATGCCGATCTCTAAATTGAAAGGGTATTGTTTAGTGAGGGTGAGGTAATGGCTTTCCTATGGTGAAAGGCTTCAACTGCAATCACTACCGGATGACCTAAATGAGAATAAGGCTTCACTGCTTGCTTAGGCTTATTTGAGAAAGATTAATGCAAATTCATTGAGCAACGGAACGCTGAGCATGATGAAAGAGATGTGAGCATATGAGATGCGAGATGGGGAAATGATGAGCCCCAATTTGAGAAGGATATCAGTTGATTTTTTCACTCCAATTAATTTAAATATTAATCATTTCAATGACTTATTGATTGAGCAGCACAAGTGATCATGTAGAATAAGACCATTTCAATTAAGTGTAATGAAGGTGTGCAAGTGATGTCTCGAGTCTAGCAAGAAGAGAAACAAAGACTTTTATTATTGAAAGAAAAAAGACTGGTCCAAAGTGGACTTAACAGACTCGATACTCAAAAGGGACGTTCTGGATCCTACGAAGACTGATTGACTGCATCAAATTCGGATGGGCGAGAAACTCCGGACTGGCTAGCCAACACATTTTCAGCACCAAACATCTCGGATTCTGAATCAGAAGAATACCACTCGGATATTATAACTGTCTTCGTCTCGGGAATGTGGACCAAACGAGCGTCGGGAACAAGGGCACGCACCCAACTTGCCGTAGCTGTAGAGGCGAAGAGGTGTATAAGGTGTAGGAGAGGAAAGGACCTTGAGATAGTATGGGAGAGGGAAGAATATGGAAGGAGATGGACGCAAGCATCTTATTAATGTTCAAGTAGAAAGCAATGTCTTTTAAGTCCTAGGAATGGTTGGAAAAGGGGAAACCTTTATTTTCGCAATCTAGACCTCGGGGGAACCTAGGGACACACCCTTCAAAAATATACCAAATGCATTGATTAAAAACTAATAATAGACAATAATACCTAAATAAACCGAAGCATTTATGGGATGGACGAGCAGTCCAAATTTTTGGAGAAATTTGGGCAGCATGACGGGTATTCCTGAAGAATTTCAAGAAAAAATCCGGCATGACCTCTCGTCGGTACACGTTGACAATGCGGCATGATCTCTCGTTAGAACATGCCGTGGAAACGACATGTCCATACTTGAAACCATGTTGCATTGGCAACATGCCCACACGTGCTAGGTTTTGGGATAGGTATGAAAGTCTATTATTTATTTTTGAAACAATTCATTTTAGTACATTTTGAAAATGTTGTGTCAAAACCAAACGTTTGGTAAGTTTGAAAAGTGTGGCTCCACCTATGATGCGCTAGGGGGATAGGATTGATTTTAGGCGCTCAAGCGTAGGCGACATACATCACCGTCCGTGATGCCGTCAATCGCACCAAATGGGCTCTAAATCTAGTGAAGTAGTGTACGTGTGACTATATTCCTTTATTTGCGAAAAAGAGTTTTTTATTTTTTTATTTTGATTTATTTGAAAAAGGGGATAAAATGGAAAATAACACACACACTCCACAGAGCACAATAATCAAAGGATCATCATATAATCATGGGACAGCCCCACAATCAGAACCAAATCAAATAAACAAATTCTGCAAATTGGCCAATCCTGTCGTGCTACACAAAACTGAGATGGCATGTTCTGTCGTGTGACAAAAAAACATCATATCCAGAATCTGAACAAAAAGTAGCACCAGCCCCTAGCCTCCAAGCCCATGCAATAGCTCATCATCAAGCAACAGAGAACACAAGAAGCATACAAAATCCCAAGGAAACAAAGCACACAAAGCATTTAAGCACACAAAATATCACACAACAAAAGCACACAACAAATGAAGGAGAAAGATGTTGAACATGAATGAAAGTTTGACCCACTTTTGAAAACAGGTTTCAAGTCCCCAGCAGAGTCGCCAATGAATGTACGCTCGCCGAAAAATTTATAGAAAATTGGGAGTCGCCACGCCGTTTTAAAGGAAACATTGAAAACCTTTTTTTGAAAAGAGAAAATGGGTTCGGGGGTCAGGTTACGTGTTGGGAAGAACCGAGAGTTCACCCAACACGCCTCGTAAACGAGTCTTTCTATGTTCAACATCTAATTCATTCAATAAGTGTGTGCAAATGTGTGAGACGAAAATACGTGATAAATGCATATTAATGCTTTGCTTTATTGATCAACTGAGGGAATTACATCTTGTGAGTCATTTATACAGGAGACCACAACCTGATTACAATGAGGATTGGACGGATTACAACTGTCCTCTATAAATGGCCTTTTATGTCGCACTACACAGGACCAGGCATGGCCAGTTGTGTCATGCGACACATGGTGCCATTTCCGGTGGACTTGACAAGTTTGAAACTACAAAGGAGCCAAAGAACGATCTAAACCAAAATCAACAGATTGCAAAGCCACGAGATAACAGAGATCAACACAATCACTTCAAATGAGTGTGGATATTGAGGATCCACACTCTACTTTGAGTGACAAGTAAACTAGATGAACAAATTACAATTGAGAAGTGACTTCTGCAGAGTGGCAAGATGTGTCACGTGACACAGGATCTGCCTGGCTAGTTGTGTCGCGTGACACAGGACTCAGCCTGGCAGGTTGTGTCGCGTGACATAAGTTGCCTTGTGCAGAAACCTTACAGAATTAAACACAGAATGGACAGAGATCAATCCAGATCAAATTATAACATCAATTCACCTCAAAAAAACACATGAATCAACAACTAATTGACCAAGGGAGTGTGGATATGGGGAGATCCACACTCCCTTGGTGATCAAGCCACAGTTATATCAAAATTAACTCATGAGCATGAAGTAATTATGGAACAATGAGATTTAAACAGAGAGATGGCGATTGTGACTTGATAATTAGAGCAGATGGAGCTTAATTATCAAGTCAATGAATAGAGATTCAATGAATTGTGAGAAATAGCAAATAGTAGAGATAGATATGGAGGAAGGGAATTCATTACCCTTGTAGATCATCAATCTCTACACCAAGTTAGGTGTAGAGACCTTCAGCTCAGCTGCAAATGGTGGATTTGAATCTTCAGATTCAGAGTAGCATTGGATCTTCAATTGGTATGAAGTGTATGGGAGTAGATGGGTGAATTGTGTATGAGAGAGAGAGAATGATTTGGAAGGAATTGGTATGTGTTGTGTGTGTTTTAGGAGAGAGTGAGGTTTCTGGGCATATTTTGGCAGAGTTACAGTAGGGAGGCTGGAAGGGATCCAGAAATGAGAGGGGGAGGGTCCATTTTATAGCTGCTGATGAGGGGCAACTTGTGTCGCACGACTTTGCGTTGTGGCTTTTCTTGGCTCGTTGTGTCGTACGACTTGACGAGCCACTTAACCGTTTCTGGCGCCAACAACCTGTTCTGGAACATTCCGAGTTAATTCCCAACAGGTCCAAAATAAATAATTCCTTGTAGGTCCTTTTGCATGGAAAAATACTTAAAAGTACTTTCTTCACGAGAAACTTATAAAAAGGTTCCGAAAGTCTCGGAATGGACCAAAAATTTACCAAAACGCCCCTAGTGCGATTTTATTACATTAAAAGGCACTTAAAAAGGGTCACAAATTGGATTGGCGTACATACAGTATATGAATCATTAAAAGTTTTCACAACTCACCCTCACCTCTTGTTGCAAGTACATATACTTGAATGTTCTAGTAATGATTATGAAACAGGTTTCAAGTGTTTCGACTGAATATCATAACTTATTTGTCTCATTGAACCAAGGTTTTGGGATCTCCAATTCTCAAGGTTGAGTGTCCAATATGAGTTCTTTTGCTGTGAATTTTTAAACTCATTCCTTTTAACAATAATTGATCTCTTATTCATACCCTTAGGTAGACGAATCCGCTTTTGACTTCACATTCTCGATTGTGATAGTCTCATTTGAGATCAATTGTCTTACAGTATTATGTCTATAACCATTATGTCTAAACTTACCATAGTGTTTTATGCCCTTTCCTATTTCTCATTGTCATCACAATGCATTAGAACATCTAGGCACAAACTTATTCCAACAATGAATATCTTCCACGAGTTTATTAGACCACTAATCTTTTTCTTCAGCTTTGTCTAAAGCTGTTAACCTAGATTTCTTACTGAATCAAGCTATGCATGTTGTCTTGGAAGATTTCAATGACACTGCTTCTCCATTTATTGTGAACATATTTTCACTTTATGAATTTATTTGTGTCTGATATTTAATCAGTATATTCATCCATATACTATTGTATATCACATGTATTATAATCTATAATCACGAACATTTCTTAAGTAACCAAATACTTTGATTATATCTTCTCGGTGATTGATTACAATTACTATTTAGACTTTTAGTTTTTCTAGAATGGCCGGTCTCTTCGAGTGATCAAATTTTCTAAGCGATCAGTTTCTTCGAGTGATCAGTATTAGTGACGGAAATTTTTGCTTGTCGACGGATATTCCATGGGTGTTATCCACGAAATATTTCGTGGGTATTACTCACAAAAATTTACCCACAGACGTCCTACGGACATTTTTCGTGGGTAAATGAATTTTACCCATGGAATTTTCCGTTGGAAAATAACCTGTTTCTAGTAGTGATTGCGGTATGACCAAGATTGTTGCATAATTGACAAATCACATAGGATGACGGTAACGAATCAAAGTTTGAAACGGGGTTGTACTAAAAGTCATCAATTTTTAATTTTGAACAAGAAAATAATAACAAAAAAATTGAAGAGAAAAAAATATAAATAATTTAACAGAGAGTAGCGGAAGCAATAATCAAGCCACCATAGATCGGTGGCTCTGATACCATATTAGATAAAAAGAATTCATAAGGAAGAGAGATGGAGTCACACGGCAAGAATATGATGCTAGTAGAAGAGGAAGAGAAAATACTATAGAGAGAGAGAGACTAAGCACGACCAAGGAGGAAATTTCAAAGACTCAACGAGAGTCTCTCATTAGCATTAGCCAATTTTATACTGAATGAGTACAAGGGTTTTAGAATAAAGTCTATTTCTATTTCCGAGAAGATATATTCTAATTACAAAATGATATTAACAGTCTTATATTAAATATATACTTTCCTTATCCTACCAACTTTTCAAGTCTACCTGCCAAAGAGAATAAAGGAGGAGAAGTGACGGGATCTTCACTATTGTTTACAGGCAAACCGCATAGGGCGGTATGCCTCATTCCGGCTTGAGGGAGGGAGAGTGTGACCCACGGCATGCTCATGAAACTTTCGATTTGCTACTCTTACATGCTTGGTCCGGTCTGAGCTTGAGCCTTAGGCTTTGGCTCATCAATATACATGCATTTTAATTTTTAATAGTACGTAGTACTCCCTCTGTCACAAAATGTTTGCCCCATTTGACTTTTTTGTTGAACTTTGACCACAAATATATGACAATTTAATTATGTTCATGAAATTTTAAAAGTTGTTGTTGATAATATTATTAATGGTGAATCAATAGGAATTTTTAGAATTTCATGAACATAATTAAATTGTCATATATTTGTGGTCAAAGTTCAACAAAAAAGTCAAATGGGACAAACATTTTGGGACGGAGGGAGTAAATATTTAACATTTACTCCTTCCGTCCCAAACCGAGATATCCATTTTGTCATTTTAAGCGTCCCAAACTAACAAACCCCTTTCCTAAAATGACAAAAAATCTTTACTATTCCCTCCACTCATTCTCTCTCCTATTTTACTTTTATACTCACAACACCAATCAACTTTACTATTCCCTCCACTCATTATCTCTCTTATTTTACTTTTATACTCACAACACTTTCTCAATTACCCACTTTCCTTAATTCTCGCGCCGAACATAAAATGGGTATCTAGGTTTGGGACGGAGGGAGTAATTGTTTTCTAATGATATGCTTAGATTTTTTTGGACTATATTTGGGGATTAGGGAATTATTAGTAATTAACTAAATCAGTAATATTATCTTAAAACTTTAATTTATGGATTACAAGTTTACCTTTAACATTAAAAAAAAAAAACTTTCTGTTGGAACATTCCTATTTCAATAACCCGAAAGCACTCAAGTCTAGATTAAGTAAGAGAAGAAGATGAAGGCGGAAGCGTGATACCTGTTGAGTCCATCTTGTTACTTGATGATGTTCTTACAAAGGAAGGAAGAGAAGAAGAAGAAAATCACGTAAGGAATTGTAGATCTTCTTGATGATGAATGTCTTCCTTAGAACTCAGATTATAGAGAGAGTAAATAAGGATGATGTAATAGTTTCTAGGCTGATGGTAGACCTCTATATATAGGAAACAATGGCACCTCATCAAGGGACTACATCCTTTCAATTAAGCGGTGTGAAATTACCATTCTGCCCATCATAAATAGGTAATTTTCACCTCGGAAATTCTACACATTTAATTAATATTCTATACTTTTCAATAACATTATTTTAATGATTTATACATGTACGTCTACATGTCACTTATATTTATTAAGTATACACATTTTGCAATCCATGTTCTAACAATCTCCCACTTGGATTGCCCAAACATGTGTTTATACTTTAACAAATCCTCATAAAATCATATTCATAATGTAAATAACAATCCATATGTGCACTTCATTGTCATTCTAAAACAATCTCGTCCATTAGTTTCACAAGTATAGGAACTAAATGGGCAGTCGTTGTAATTGATTCGCAACTAAACCCACATTAATCACATATATATGTTCAACTAAATGACATAGATTAAGTATAGATGTGTAGCATGGAAAACTTAATGAATATATTAAAACATGTATATATATTCCATCAACTAGTCCTAATTAATCAAATGAGATCAATATGAATAAAACAAATAGCAAATAAAATACAACTCAAACTCCCACTATATTATGCATTATCAAAATCGTTTCACCCATATGAACAGTATGCTCGTGAAACATCAAAGAGATAACGCTTTATAAAATGGATCCAATAACATGGAGTTTGATCCTATAAGTTGTATATCTATTTGTTTATTTTATACTTATTTCTCTTCAACAAGAGACATAACCATATGATGTCTTTTGACATCTTTGCATCCAGTAAAACAGAATCGGAATACCTAATGATCTCAAAATGATCCGATTTTGTATACATAAGCATGTAGTTTAATGTTTTATAGGTACTTCATCATTCTTTTGGATGCGACTTAATGTTCTTCTTTCCGAATTGCTTTGGTATTGACCAAGCATCCCAATAATAAATGCAAGGTCTGGACGAGTACAGACTTGCGCATACATTAAGCTTTCTACTGCCGGTGCATAAGGGATATTTTCCATATACTTGGATTCAAAATTAATTTTAGGACATTACTGTAACGATGTGTGTTGCCTTTTTCGCGGGAAAAATTCGATTTTTGCGTTTCTTTGAAAAACCAAATAAAACCGGAAAAAACGGAGTCGCCACGCCATTTTAATTTTGAAGGGCAAAACTTTGAAAAAAGCCCGAGATCAGAGATTTAGGTTCGGAGGTCATGTTACGCGTCGGGAAGGACGTTAGTGTGCACCCGACGCGCCTCGTAAAAACGAGTCTTCCAAGCTGAAAATCATTTGTGTGTGTGTGTGTGTGTCTCTTGGCCAAAATAAGTTGAAACTGGAAAAAGTGAAAATTGGGATGTCTTTTTAAGACTTTAAACTGATCCCATGATTTTTTGGAGAATTTTTGGTTTGAGATTTGGTACTCAAAAAACCTTTTGAAGTTGAGAAGTCACTTCTGCCAGAAGAAAATGGCAGCAGACACCTGATTTTGAAATGGATTCAAGGGTCCTAAAACTTCATAATCTGGATGAACTCAGAGAATGAAAGTTTCTCTAGACTCCTTGAATAAACTTTGTGTGAAAGAAATTTCCATTTTGGAGAAGATTTGAGGGGTCAAAACCTTCTGGAAACCTCAGATATGAGATCTGGATTCCCAAAAGCTGATGAACTGGCCTCTGAAAGAAAAATTGAAAAGAGGAGTTTTACTCACCCAAAAAATAAGGTAAAAATATTTCTAGAAAGCTCTGGATGTTGGCTACAAAAAGTGTTTTGTAGTCAACACCAAATTCCAAGTTCATCTGTGTCCAAAAATTAAGACCATGGACTGAGGTCTGAGAAAATTGCTACTGGACAGCAACTTCTCAAGAAAGAAAACAAGATTTTAAGGGGGGTTTTGCATCCATGCTTGTCCCCATTTCCCTAGGTTTTGGTTAGTGATCACTAGACATTTTAGTGGTGAATCAACTATACCAAACCATCCTTGGGGTACATTAGGACTAAGCATTTCATTTGCTTGGGGAGGGGGATTTTACCCTTTTGAAATCAAGATTTAGTGCTTGAAAATGGTTTTCTAGGGTTTTGAAAGTGCATTTTTGCAAGTAAGAAAGAAAAGCTTTGAAAATAATGTTGATCTTTGTAGAAGATCATCCATGGAGATGGTCTTCCATGGTGATCTTCTTAGATCTAGAGAAAGAAGATGAAAGAACTACATTTTGTAGTTTGAAGATGCATGCGTGGATGAGATTTAGGGTTAGGAAGAAGAGGGTTTACCAATCTTCCTTGTGTTCTTGAGTGTTTGGCTTGAGTGTATGAGTGTTTAGGGCTTTAATATGAGAGTGAGTGGATGAGTATGAGTTGGGGAAAGATTGGAAAGAAAAAAGGTGACAATTCTTGAGAATTCTCACCGTTTTCTCTCTATATTTCGCGAACTTCGTTGCTATTGTGTTCTTCCTCTTCTATTTTTGTGACTCGGAGGGCTCAATTTATAGCCCTACGAAAATGCAAACTCATCCGCGCGGATGGATCCAGCAAACTGTAATCGTTCATTAAATGCAGCTTCACTTTGGACAAGAAGAATAATCTTTTTTTCAAAATTCAAATTAACATGACCCAGCTTTTTTGTTTCCAGCCATTGCCATTTTTGGTTTTCTTCTTTTGTTTTGCTTTTTAAGATTCTTTTTAAGGTTTAACCTTAAATAACAATGCCCATTCTACCCTCCCTTTGTTAGAAATGTTAGGATAGTTAGGAATGTTAGTAATTGTTATAACTTTCGTTAATTTTATAACGAAAATTCTAACAAGCTCAAATTGGAGCACTTACAGTAGCCCCTCAGCGACGGCGCTTTCGAAGGAAGCGGGGTCGTCGATAAGAGTAAGGCTCCATATTTGGCGAGATGATCGAGTGATCGGGTGGTCGAACCTAGCGATAGGCTACCTACGTATCCCGAATGGGAATCAAGCTGGCCGTAGTTCGGGTCTTTGACCACCGAGATGATGGCGTTTTAGGTGCCTCGGAACCCGATGAGCGAGTTCTACAGGCCGTTTCTTACCGGAAAGAACTCTGCTGGGGATAAGAGATGACCATTTTCTGGCCTCGATGGGTATCCGCTCCGCCGGGGATAGGAATGACCATTTTCGGTCTCTTTGAGGATGACCGCGATTTATCGCTTTCCTAGTGACAGCGTTTTAGGTGCCTCAAACCTTGGAGATGGCGTTTTAGGTGCCTCGGACCTTGATGATGGCGTTTTAGGTGCCTCGAACCTTGATGATGGCGTTTTAGGTGCCTCGAACCTTGAAGATGATGGCTTTTAGCGCCTCGGACCTTAATTTGAAATGGCCTTTCGGGGGACTTTGTCTCGCCGCCGAAGGATAGGGTGACCGTTTTGGTCGAGGGGCTGGACCTAATGATAGGCTACCTACGTATCCCTAGTGGGAATCAAGCCCTTTCGTAGTTCGAGTACTACTCGAGATTCCGTTGGCTTTTGGGATTCCGTTGACTTTCTTTGGGGATTTTGTTAGCCTTTCTTGGGGGAAAATCAGACGTATTCGTCTGGGAAATCGGTCTTACGTTTGACTGCCGTTGGATGATTTTGATGAAAGATACGGGATCTCGTTATCTTTCTCGGGGCACTCGGTCTTACGTTTGACTGCCGGGGGTAATTTTGATGAAAGATACGGGATCTCGTTATCTTTCTCGGGTCACTCGGTCTTACGTTCGATCGCCGGTAATTTTGATGAGAGATACGGGATCTCGTTATCTTTCTCAGTCACTCGGTCTTACGCTTTTTCTTTGCAGGGGCAATTTTGATGAAAGATACGGGATCTCGTTATCTTTCTCGAGGCACTCGGTCTTACGTTTGACTGCTTAGGGGCAATTTTGATGAAAGATACTAATCTCGTTATCTTTCTCGAGGGCACTCGGTCTTACGTTTGTGCGGGGGTAATTTTGATGAAAGATACGGGATCTCGTTATCTTTCTCGGGTCACTCGGCCTTACGTTCGACCGCCGGGTAATTTTGATGAAAGATACGGGATCCGTTATCTTCCTCGGGCACTCGGTCTTACGTTTGATCACGGGTAATTTTGATGAAAGATACGGGATCTCGTTATCTTTCTCGGGTCACTCGGTCTTACGCTTCGATCACGGAGGTAATTTTGATGAAAGATACGGGATCCGTTATCTTCCTCAGTGGGGGCACTCGGTCTTACGTTTGGCTGTCGGGGTAATTTTGATGAAAGATACGGGATCTCGTTATCTTTCTCGGTCACTCGATCTTACGTTTGATAGGGGTAATTTTGATGAAAGATACTGATCTCGTTATCTTTCTCGGGGCACTCGGTCTTACGTTTGATCACGGGGCAATTTTGATGAAAGATATGGAATCTCGTTATCTTTCTCGAGGCACTCGGTCTTACGTTTGATCGCCGGGGTAATTTTGATGAAAGATACGGGATCTCGTTATCTTTCTCAGTCACTCGGTCTTACGTTCGGCCGCCGGGTAATTTTGATGAAAGATACGGATCCGTTATCTTCCTCGGGGCACTCGGTCTTACGCTTCGTGTGGGGGTAATTTTGATGAAAGATACGGGATCTCGTTATCTTTCTCAGGCACTCGGTCTTACGTTTGAGCCGGGGCAATTTTGATGAAAGATACGGAATCTCGTTATCTTTCTCGGGTCACTCGGTCTTACGTTTGATCGCTAGGAGATGATCTTCTTGACAAGGGGCCGACTTTGGTTAACTTTGTTAACTCGTCAAAGTTCGGGACCGAATTGCAGTCCCGAAATTTTAAGAGGGCAAAAGGGTCATTTTGACCCTTGCAATCCTATCCGCGCGGATAGGGACTCGAAACCACCGGGGTATTAATTAGGCCAACGCCCTTTCTCTTCCCCATTCAGTTTTTTGAATTTTACGAGAGCAGAGGGAGAGAAACCAGCCATTCCGCCATTTTTGGCCATTTAAGCTTCAAAATTCCTCCGATTTTCTTGATTTTTCGAGCGATGGAACACGGGGAAGGCGCTTTTCAAGGCCAAGGACGTGGCCCGGTAGCGGAGAGGCGATTGGAGCTTGTCCGGATGAGGAGGCATTACAATCTTTCGCAATCGGTTGCGGAGGAGCATTACCCCGATGCTTGGCAACATTGGGCTTCGGATCCGCATCTCCGAACGGTATATTTCGAATCCTCTTGATCCTTTTGTCGATTTCTTGTTTGAAATTTTTGGATGATTTTTGAATTTATTTATTTATTTTTTTTTATTTTTTTTTTGTTGAAATTGAATTTTGATATTGATGATATGCAATGTTGCAATGAATTTGTGAGTGTCCCAAAAATGTGCATTTTGCTTGGGAAAAGAATTGGCATTTTTGCCACATTTTTTTTTTGAAAATTACATGTGAAAATTCGAAGAATTGTGATTTTTTTTTTTTGGAATTGAATATTGCATGTTCTTGATGATGATGATTTTTTTTTTTTTGTTGAAATTGAATTTTGATATTGATGAATGATGATGCAATGCATGCACTTTGTTTGAAAAGAATGGGCATTTTGGCCAATATGAGATGTATGTTTAGGATTTTTTTTTTTGAAAAGTGGGACGGATTTTTCCTCCCGTAGGAATGTAAGATGGATGATATGCATGTATGCATTTTTTTTGTTGAAAATGGGACGGAGTTTTTACTTCCGTAGGAATGCATCCCCTTTTTTTTTTTTGATGAATGCATTTGGGACTTGCAAATTGTTTTCTTTCATGCGAGAAAAATGGGGCTATGCTCATTGTATGCTGTTATGCTGTCGAATTTTTTTTGTAAATGCAAATGCAATCTTTTGACATTTTCTCTCTTCTTTTTTTTTTAGGGCGGAAACCGTTTTGTGACGGAGCTTGGTGAACAAGATGAAGACTCGAGGATCGGTGGAGTCTCGTGATTGACTTGTGGGATCGGCTTCCGGATGCGGGCCGAGGAGCTTTGCCGAGTCCGAGACAGTTGTTGTCGAGACGGGAGGGGCTCTGGGAGTTCGTCGAGTGCTTGAGGGGCTGAGTCGAAGTTCCCTAAGTGCAAGGAGCTTGATGTTTGCTCTGGCGCAGCCTTGTGGTGGGACGCGACCCGCACCTTCCACTTCTTACTGGGGCGAGGCGACACACGCCTTCCCTGACTATCTTTGCGATCACGGGTGCGTCGCCCTTCAATGGACGCGGCATTGAGTGGAGAGATGGCTACAGCGATGTCTTTGACGTCTGCAGGGCTCTTCTTGGATTTTCCCCTATTCCCAAAAAGGGGATGGGGATGGAGTATGCCGTGGTCTTCGGCAAGATTGTGGAGACCATCGCGAGTTACGAGGTCGGGGAGGGATAGGTTTAGCCACGAGCGCATTGCTAGGTCCTTCCTGCCGGTTTACCTTTTCGAGCACACTCTTTGGGCATGCGAGGGACGGCGATCTTTGCCTTGCTTGAGGTCCTTGGAGGACATGGAGACGGTTGGAGATATTTCCTGGGGGAGGCGAGCCGGGCCGAGCCGTACTTGCCGCTCTTGATAGATACAACGGAAGGCTGTGAGCTCCCTGTATTGCTTCGAGTTTGCTCACGGAGGTATAAGCTCTCTTTTTGCTTTCCCTCTTTCCTTTGAGCACGCACTTTTATTTGCAGACCTGGATTGATTGGATTTTTACCTTTCGCAGGTATGGGCGTTGGAGTTTTTCCACGTCACGGTGTGGAGGCAGCCTGAGGCGTACGTCGGGGCGTATCCGGCCATGCAGTCTTGGTCCAAGCATGCCCGGGAGAAGATAAGCTCCAGGGCGTACGACTCTCAGTACGCGGATTGCCTTCCTTTGACGGAGGCCGAGATGGATGAGGGGATGGTATTCTTCCCACAGGATCGCTTTGAGGTAGCGCACTGAAGGGCGCGAGATCTCGGACGGTGCGGCGGAGGATTTTTGAGGGCCTCGACTTGCGACGCCTACTATGCGGGAGAGAGGGTGACGCGCCGGCATGGCGTGAACTCGCCTTTGAGGACACCGGTGGAGCCTCCCGCCGATATGATGCATCCGAGCGATCGGTCCGTGACCTGGGATGATTACCGAGTAGGCCAGCACTTTTCGGACTTCGTGGCGATCGAGCCATATGCGACGTTCGTCTTGAGGAGGCTGAGGATGCCTCAGGTTTTGGAGAGGGAGGGGCTTGGGATCCCGCGGTACCCTCGGACGGATTTTTCCTACATCCAGATGGGGTCCGATTGAGGGTGCGAATCCCTCAGCCCGCGCGGCTTCCACGAGCTTTCCGGCCTCGTCCGGGTATGAAGGTATGGCTTCACCTTTTCCCCTTCTTTTCTTTCTTTTGTTTCATCATCTCTAGCATCACTTTTTTTTTGACGCTTTTGCTTTTGTGCAGTTTTCGGAGGTGGTCGTCGAGACACCGAAGCAAGTGATCGGAGCCAAGAGGTTCATACGGAGGATGGTTGCTTGCGGGCGCCTCGGGCTAGGGCGAGGAGACCACGGCGGGCACTGTCCGACGGGAGGCTTCTCCTATTCCCTCGGAGACTTCTTCCGAGACCCCTCTTTCTCCTCTCATTGATCACCGCGCGGCACCGCCTTCGGATCACGTCATTCTTGGGGATCCGCACGGGCGGGGACACGTGCGGCGGCATGGTGGGTCGTCTCCGTATGTTCGGGAGTCGGACGCCTTCACCTTCGGGTACGACTTCTTCGGGGATGCAGGTTTACCCTATCGAGTGTGCCGGTTGGTCCCGACGAGCCTCTTTCTCGGGAGATGAGGACGATTCGAGCTCCGAGACTTTCAGGGGCTCCCGACGAGGGCGGCCCGAGTCGCAAGAGGGGCCTGGGAGAGACATCGGGTCTTTGGAGACTCCGATTGATTTTTTTTTTTGAGATTTGTACAGATCATGCACATCTTTTTTTTTGATGTAATAATTTAGGATTTATTTATGTTTGTTTGTTGTTTTTTTTTTTGTACACTTTCCTTCTTTTTTTTTTTGGAATGTAATAATTTAGGATTTTATTTTATGAATGCAATGCAATATGAATGCAGTGTTGCATGAGCCTTGGTTTTTTTTTTGCAAGGGTGTTTGGTATATGGACTGGTTTGGGGAGGTTTTTTTTTTTTTTTTTTTTTTTTTTGCACAAGTTTCGAGCAACCGGGACGGAATATTCCTTTTTGGTGTAGCGGCTTGGGTACATTGCGGAATTTTTTCGGGAAGCAATCCCATCCGCGCGGATGGGGACAAAGATCTGACGACACTCTGTCCTTTGATTTTGCTTTTAAATTTGGCTTTGCTTTATTTCAAATTCAAATATCTTCTTCAACCTCCAGTCCAAACAGCCATTTTCGGGAGGAAGAGAAAAAACCATGGAAAGCCTTAGAAAAGCTCCCTCAAAGTTATCCCAAGAATCCCAAATGTCATTTTTCAACAAGTTCAAGGATTGGTCCCGGGAAATTATGCATGAGAGAAGGTCTTTCTTTGAAGAACGGTACAAGGTACGATGCTTGTGGTCTCTCAAAGAATTGGTTCCGGATTATGACCTCTTAAGGGCTTCTTCTTCGTTTTGGGATACTAGAAGGCATGTCTTTTGCCTTTCCTTCAACGAGATTGTTCCGACTGTGGAAGAATTTCGGGCCTTGCTTGGAGGTCCGGAGGTGGAGGAGATAGCAATTCCTTGGTCCGGAGGAGCTTCTTTTGTTGACAAGTTGTGCAACTTTCTTCATCTTTCCCCGGAGGAAGCACGAGGCATGATCCGCGGTCCCGACCATTTCGATATTTCCGGTCTTCCCGACAGATTTAGGGGCCTAGGCTTGGTGGATGACGCCTATTGGGATGCCTTTGCACTTTGCATGTTCGGCACTTTGTTCATGGTTTATTCCTTTGGGATCTGCCATCGGTCTTTGCTAGATGTTGTCGTTCACTGTCGCCTGGGCAGGGATGTCGTTCCCTTGATTTTGGGAGAGACTTTTCATGCTCTTGATAGCTGGCTGGGAAGACGGTATATGCACGGGGCAGCCCGTTCCTCTTGACCCCGTGGGCGATGGAGCGTTTGGGGGTTCTTCGGGAAACCTCGATATGATCGTGCCTTGGACTTTTGCCAGAGAGGTGTCGATGTAGATTTTGATGATCGTGGCTCGTGGGAGCGTTGGCTGGCGGGTCGCCAGACTGAAGATATCAGATGGTCGGTGCCTCATTGGCGGGTGGAGACTCGTAGAGTGCTTCAGACGGGTCCCATGTGGTTATGCTTCCGGGCTTTCTCACCCAGCTTTCTACATTCCGGCTCCGGTCCTAAGACGCTTTGGCTTGGAGCAGGTTCCTTTGGAGGGTTTTGATGATATAGCTACCAGGGTGGTGGCTCTTGTTTCCATGGATGATCCCTCGGTGTTTCCATTTCTTTCCCGAGTATGGAGGTACGATGCCTTTCCTCCTCGGGTCATTCTCAGGCGTCCGAGACCGGTGTTCCCGACTCACTTGGTACCTGGATTGGTACGAGGGGCATCCGGGAGAGACTCAGTGGCTATTTTGAGACGGCGTGAGGCCATCAGAGGTGCGGAGGACCAGATCAAGCTTCGAGAGGAGTGAGGGCCGAGGCGAGGCCAATCCTCATGACAGAGCGGAGACGCCGTGACCGACTATGAGGCTTACGTCAAGAGACAGGAGAGGAGGGCTCCTATGTTACCGCCTAGGCTACAGGAGATGAGGGATGACGCTAGTGGCTACTAAGGCCCCGACAGAGGCCGGTTTGATAGACCCCGTCCCTATACCAGAGCTTGGTAGGAGGAATACCGACATTTTTCCGGTTCGTAAGAGAAAGACTCCTGAGGGGGAAGAAGAAGGGAGAGACCAAGACGAGTGGCTTGGAGTGACTCTGAGGTTTCCAAGTATCCCTTTCTTGCCATGACGTACACATTAGTTTGATTATGTATCTTAGTTTTCCTTTAGCGGGTTGCCGCTGTAGGAATGAATCGGGCTTAGACTCATCAAAGAGCTTTTAACTTGTAATGAATATTTGAATTGCTTTAGAGTTTTTTTTTTTGAGACGCTTTCATGGTCTGATCAATTGTATTGATGCCAAAGTAGGGCTTTTATTTGTGCTTTAGACCGCACCGTTTCCTGGCCGCCTACGTTCCCCTCATTTTGAGGAGCTCAGGTCTTCGTAGTTCAACCGGTGAACTCTTTTTTGTTTTTTTTTTGTTTGTTTTTTTTTTGGTGCAACCCTGTTTTTTACCTAGGCCGCCCTTTTCGGGTTTCTAACCTAGTTGGGTATTACTCTTTTTAGCACTCTTTTTTTTTGTTTTTTTTTTGTTTTTTTTTTGGTGCAACCTCGTTTTTTACCTAGGCCGCCCCTTTTCGGGTTTCTAACCTAGTTGGGTATTACTCTTTAGCACTCTTTTTTTTTGTTTTTTTTTTGTTTTTTTTTGTTTTTTTTTTTTTTTTTTTTTGTTTTTTTTTTTTTGTTTTTTTTTTTTTACGCGTAGTATCTCGCGCAGCCTTGTCACCATTCACCGGGTGTACAAAGGGATTCCCGTCGAGGTCCGCAAGTTGCATGGCGCCTCCGGAGAAGATCTTCCGGACGACATATGGCCCGACCCATACAGCTCCCATTTGCCGAGAGGGTTGATACGGACCGGGGCTTTTCTTTTAGAACGAGATCACCTTCTCGGATCTCCCGATGCTTTACTTTCTTGTCGAAGGCTCTAGCCATTCTTCCTTGGTAGGCCCGGATGTGTTCCATGGCCTTCAGCCGGCGTTCATCTAGTAGGGCCAATTCGTCATGGCGACTCGGGAGCCATTCGACCTCGTTGATTTGGCTTTCCAAAGAAGATACCTGAGCGAGGGTATTTCCACTCGATTGGGAGTACGGCTTCCATTCCGTATGTGAGGGCAAAAGGTGTTTCCCGCAGCTTGCCGTTCGACCGATGTTCTCAGTAGCCCCGCAGTGCCAGTGTAACTTCTCGGGCCAATCTCTACCTTGGACAGCCATTTTCCGGATGATATTTTCCAGAGTCTTGTTTGCCGCCTCGACGGCTCCGTTGGTTTGGGGCCTGTAGGGTGATGACTTGTGACGGGTTATTCGGAATTCTGCCAGCAACCTGTCACATTCCCCTTCGAAGTGGGATCCATTATCCGAAATGATTTCGGCCGGCAACCCGTATCGGCACATGATGTTTTCTTTGATGAAGAGGGCAACTTTCTTTGAATTGAGGATTTTGTAGGACTTGGCTTCAACCCACTTGGTGAAATAATCCACGGCTACCAGATCGAACTCGTGGTCATATCGCTCGATGGTGTGATTTTGCCTATGACATCAATTCCCAAGTGACGAAAGGCCAAGGGGTTGTCATGCAAGATAACTCGTGAGGAGGCAAGTGATTAAGATTTGAGTATCGCCGACATTTGTCGCAGCCTTTTGACAAACCGGGATGCAATGGCTTCCTGGTGATCCAAAAATACCCCATTCTCGCATGATTTGCATCGTAGCTCGAGCATTCATGTGAGGGCCGCAGTACCACCATGTATTTCTTTCATGAGTTCGGTAGCCTCTCGTTTGCCGATACATCGCAGAGGGGGCCTTGATAACGTTTTTGTATAACATGTTTCCCAAAAGGACATAATGGGAGGCGAGCCGTCTGTGGCCGAGAGACTTTTTGCTTTGATTCCTTCTTTATATTCCCCATCTTCGTTTTTGAAAGAGGCCTCGCCATCCTTCAGTGCACCGGTAACTGAGTGTACCTGTGGATCATTGATCGCTCGGCTTCCGCTTCAATTTCGAAGCAATAGGCGGGGTTTTCTTCTCCCGACTCGAATGGTTTAACAGACTTTCCTTCGTGTATTTCGACAAGAGAGGCTAGTGTAGCCGAGCATCTCGCGAACCTCGTTTCGGTCCCTCGCGGTGTAATGAAAGCCGATTTCTTTGAACCGAGTTATTAACTCTTCCATGTAAGCATGATACTTCGCAAACCCGGATCCACGGTCTTCCATTTGTTAGAGACCCGATTGATGATGAGGGCAGAGTCACCGTACACCTCCAATTCCTTGATATTTCTTTCAAGGGCGGCTTCCAACCCAGCCTATGCAAGCTTCATATTCAAGCAGTCATTGTTGGTGACTTCGGTTCAAATTTATCGCTATGGGGGTGTGTTCGTCAAGTAGGATCGACCGTAAGCATTCCTATCCCGTTCCCCTTTTGTTTGACGCCCGTCGAAGAAGAGTTGCCCAGCGATTTTCTCCTTCTAGAGCGAAGATTCCATCATCGGGAAATTGAGGTTCAGTGTCCTCTGGACTCATCACTTGGGAAATCGGCCGATGTTCCGCCATTATGCGTCCTTTTTACGGATTTCCTTGAAACATAAGCGATGTCAAATTCGGCCAAAAAGAACTACCATTTTGCCAATCTCATGGAGATGGAAGGCTTGTCGAATAGATATTTGATGGGGTCTATCCTTGAAACAAGATGTATCTGGTGAGACCGCATGTAGTGTTTCAATTTTCCCACTACCTGCACCAAACTCGCGCAAGTCTTCTCGCAAGCGTAGTAATTGAGTTCGCTTCCTCGAGCTTTCGCTACGAAATAGATGGCGTTTCGACTTTGGAATCTTTCTTCTCTTGAGCTAGCATAGCCCCAATTGCCGTATCCGTGACGCTTAGATATAGCAAGAGTGGCTTTTGCCGATGTGGTGGGCAGAGAATCGGAGGATTCACAAGGTATGCCTTAATTTGTTCAAAGGCAAGCCGACATTCCGGGGTCCATTCTCGTGTAGGCATTCTTTTTCATCAACTTGAAGATTGGCTCGCATCGAGGTCACCGATTTACAAAGCGGCTTATGTATTGCGCCTTCCCATGAAGGATTTCACTTCGTCGTTGTCCGTGGTGGCTTCATTTCAACTATCGCCTTGATTTTCTGGGGATCTACTTCGATTCCCGTTCGTCACCATATATCCTAGTACCTTGCCCCGTCTTACACCGAAGGTGCACTTGGCCGGATTCGCCTCATGCCGTGGTCTCTGAGGCGGCCGAAGAATTTTCTCAAATCAACAAAGTGCCGCCATCCGATCCTCTCGAATGTATTATCATGTCGTCCACATAGACCTCAATTTCTTTGTGGATCATGTCATGGAACAGAGCCGTAGCCGCCCTCCGGTACGTAGCCCCAAAGATTCTTTAGTCCGAATGGCATGACCGTGTAGCAAGCATGTGCCCCAAGGGGTTGTGAAGGCCGTTTTGGCTTGATCTTCTTCTCGCCATTTTGATTTGGTTGTAGCCGGCAAACCATCGACGAAAGATTTGACTTCGTGGTTGGCCGTGGAATCTACCAAAATGTCGATGTTTGGCGTGGGGAAATCGTCTTTTGACCGGCTTTGTTCAAGTCTCTCAAGTCTACGCAAAGATCGGATCTTTCCGTTGGCCTTGGTCACCGTCACTATGTTGGACACCATGTTGGGTATTCAATGACCCCGATGAACCCCGCCCGAGCATCTTTTCTATTTCCTCTTTCACTTGTAAGGACCATTCGGGCTTAATTCTTCTTAGCTTCGCTTTACCGGCTTCGACTTCCGGGTCGAGCGGTATTCGGTGCTCAACTATGGAAGGATCGAGGCCCGGCATATCTTTATAGGACCATGCGAACACATCCACGAATTCTTTTAGCAAACTCGATTAGGGCAACCCTTTCACCTTCAAAGAAACTACCAATCAAGGTCTCTTTAGGCTCTTCCGCAGCTCCCAAATTCACATTTGTCAAAATCTCTTCGGCAGCTTGGGCTCGATTTTCCTCTTTCCTGACAACCCGCTTAAAGATTTCTTTGATATATTGTTCATTTAATGTGTCCGCCTCTTCATCTAGTGAATCGTTATTAACCTGTTTTTAGATTATTAGTTAATTCATCATTAGTTAAAGTGGCAATTAAGGGATACTCGTAAAGGTTCATCATTTCATTCAAGACGAAGGGGAATACAACGTTGGCTGCACTCGTAGTCTTCGTGCGTGAGGCCATCTGACGACTCGAGAGACTCGAACTCAACAATGAGAGACTCGGAGGACTTTACAAAGGTTGACACGAAAGGATCGGGGACCAATCCAAGCTTGGTGATCATTTCCTCTTGGTCGCGGACGGGCCCGAGAGAGTTTCCCAATTCTTTAGCGGCATCGCCGTTGGTGGCTTCACAACTCGGGAAAGGCATGGTCTCGTGCTCCCTCTTCGCCGTTGCTATCATCTCTTTGTCTCGAACCGTAATCAACCGTGTTTGGCATCTCGAAAACCGAGCATGTGGATGTAGGGATCTTCCTCAATTCCTGGGACTTCCGTTTCGTCACAATCTCGATCGCTCAATCCAGATGTAAGGACGCATTGCGTCTCGGTGAGCAACTAGAAAAATCTCATGTCCCATACTCGAGCGGAAAGGCTTGGCAGGTAGTTCAAGAAGGAGGACGTCCCACACGACGTTCATAGATTCGAGCCGAGTCCGTCGGTGTTTGCTGACTTTTATCATGAAAACCTCTCGCCCGGCGAGGCCAAGGAATGGGTTTGCGTGATACCGACAAATCTCGTGATTGAGGACCGGGGACTTGTGTGCCTCGTATCATGGCGGCGTTCAGCGTTTCCTTCCAAGCACGACTCCAAGTGTTGGAAATAGCAATTAAATTTGATGAATCGAACTTCTTCTGAGTCCGCTTGCTTGAGTGTGTCGACATAGTTGGCATTGCCGGATTCCAAAGGATGCCGGCGAGACTTGCCTCTCAAGGATGTAGCCCCGTGTTTGACCGTGGGCGTTCTTGGCTATTGTTTCAGCCTTCGTTCCCTATGAGGAAACCGTCACCCCTTATGACTTCGAGGTCTCCCCGCCGGTTGATGAATTTGACGCATTGGTGGAGAGTGGAGGCTATGGCTTTCATGTGATGCAACCAAGGGCGCCCTAGTAGGGCCGTGAACTCTGAGGGGATATCCATTACATGGAACTTTGCGGGCACCATTTGGGTTTCGTACTGCAGTTCCGCAGTCACCGTCCCTGCATGGGACGAGACGAACCGTCGTAGGCTTTGACAGCCGGTAGATGGGATCACGCGCCTTTCATTTATGCGGAGGGCCCTCATCATGCCGAGGGGAAGGACATTTACCGATGATCCATTGTCCACTAATACCCTGTGGAGTGACATGGTGTTGAGCCGAATAGTGATGTACAAAGCTTCATTGTGTTGGGAGACATCTCTTGGCAAATCTTCATCGCAGAAGGTGATCATACTCCCATATAGGTGAGGATCATAGATTTGGTCCTTGTCTCGGGATGGAGAGTCATCAAGTCTGGTCACTTCGTGCCTTTTTCTTGCGAGGCGTAGTCTTTGCCGAAGCCCCCGGGTTATACCGATGCCTTTTGTGGCGGTTGCCATCTCCAAATAACATGTTGATTGAGTGGGAGCGCCAGATCGGCGTCGGTTTTTCTTCATCGGTGAATACTCTGAGCCGGACAAACCGAACCTCGGCCGACCCCGAGGGGGCCGGGACTTCCGTCTCGCAGCACTGCATGCGAAGGTCTCAATTCCGTCGTTGGCAAGGTTTTTCTCGCTCTTTTACCCTTTTTGCTTGGGAAGACCGACCGGAGTAGAGTACATAATAATCAAATCCCCGCATGGCTCCCCGAGCGTTCCCACACCGTTATCACCGGCCTCGAACCTCTCCTTCAATTTTTGGCCGGGAGGAAATTTTCTTTTTCTTAGGAGGACGGTCCTCGTGTATCCAATCCCGATAGTCCCTTTCAAGGCAATCGGGACAAGCCACAAATATCCCACCAAATGTGTTCCACTACTGCGGCGGATTTGGGACCTCGTGCCGAGCGGTGCCGGGAATGACTTTGAGTGGAACCGGTCCGAGGGGATTCGTCGCCGGGCTCGTGCCTCGGTAGCGAGTGATTGGACTCCGCCGGATAATGAGAGATATTGAGGTCCCTGGGAACGGGCATATGTTTGTCCTTCAAGGTAGCCCCGCCGCTGGGATATTGTTAAGGTCCCAAAGTGGCGTGTGGCCTCTTCAATCCAGCCCGCCGTCCGTTTCCGGCGTTCTTCCGTGGCTTTGATGGCCGACCATATTTCTTTAATCTGCTTCGATTTTCATCACTCAGCCGATATTTGTGGGATCATCACCTTGAGAGGGGACAACCGACAAGATACCGAACTCTTTCGTCCCCGATCGCTGTTTGGGGGCCAGCTGCCCGTAAGTCGGCGGGCAGTGAGTCCCTACGGTGGAAACATAGGAATCTTGGGGTAGCATCTTGGTGTATCCGGATCGTTAAGAAGAGGAGGAGAACCCTTTTCTCGTCTTTGCGGTAAAAGTGCCATCGGAATTGAGACTCGATAGTCAAACCATGACTTGCGACTACCCCCGCAGAGGTCATCAATTTGAGCCTCATGCCGAAGTCTCATTTGCTCTACCAACTGGATCCACACCGGTCCGTCTCGAGGGATTCTCGAGGACGGAGCAACGTTATCCCCATCATTACCGCCGATGCGTACATTCTCAAACCCGGAGTCGGAACAAACGGCGAAGCCGACGATGCGCTTGACTCTTCCTAACCGATCAAACGGTGACCCGTGCCCGAAACCAAGCTTTGTGCGGAGTCACGGGGAAAGGACACGAAGGTTCAGATGTCTCTGGGAATGGAAGGAGGGTAGGTGTTTGGGCTTTTGGCTCATGCAACATGCAGCTATTTGTTCACGTTTACTTAAAACATGTTTTATTAACCTAATCGGTTGGAAAAGATTGCTCTTCTTTTTCGCAAACTACTCGATTCCCGGATCGTGGGCCCCGTCACTACGTCTATAAGCCCCTCGTATTCCACCTCGTATTTCGACCTCCCAGGTGGACAGCCCCGGCGAGGGTCCTATAGGGCAAGCGGGTCCCACCGACCGAAAGAAAACGATCCTAGAAGTCCTGGCGGTAATCGAGTCTTAACGAGCATTCGATGTAAATTACGGACAAAGCCGACGTCGAGTCAAGATCGTGTCCGAGAGCTCGACGAAAAGCTCGGCATGATTTGGACCGATAAATGTCCGCAATTGATCTTGACTTGTCGTCGCTAAGCCGTAATTAGGCATGGAATAACCGTTAATCCTTGATGACTCAAAGGTCAATGCCGGGAGTCGTTGTATAATTTGTGCCGCCGAGCCGAAGTCAAGGCGCCGGTCAATATCTTGGTCAAAGTCTCGCGGCGGAAAACCGGCGTAACTTCGACCGATTAGCGACCGATTAGGGACCCGAGAGATATTGAGTCGGTATGCCGACAAAGGCTTGAAAGGAAAGGTCTATACACGGACAGTGGCATGACACGTAACTGCACTAAAACCAACCGGGTCTCGGACAAAGTGTGTCACGGACAAGTGCATGGTCGACACGAGGCTCCATGGCATGTTTGGGTAGTCCCGTGCTCATCCGAGAGGCGTAATAAGACCAAACGGACCGCGACAAGGATTTCCCTGGTTAAGGACGTAGTGTGCAGTGTACGGTCACGTGCGCGTAGTGTGCAAGCAGTCTATATTCTTTTTCTGAGTAAAATAGAGATTTTTTTATGTGTCTTAAAAATATGATGCATGATTTTTTTTTGGAAATTTTCTTTTTTTTTTGAAAATCTCTTTTTTTTTTTGAATTTTTTTTTTATGAGCACATAAGCACGTAAGCATGAAAATTCCGACAGTTAGGGACATTATTCCGACAGTCAAAATTTTGACTTTCTCCGAGGCGGCCAAAACAACATGAAAACCGTGCAAAAAATCAACACACACACAAAAATGATTTTCAAAGCCGGGACGGAAGCTTGACCCTCAAAAGCTTTTTTTTTTTTTGAAAACGGTGATACCGGTACGTGGGATTGTTAGACCACAATTTATCCCCGACTCGTGTTAGGAGGCGATAACGGGAAATTTAATGGTTTCCACCAATATACCGAATACCATTTTTTTATTAAAAAGCTTAGTCCCCAGCAGAGTCGCCACTGTAACGATGGGTGTTGCCATTCGCGGGAAAATTCGATTTTTGCGTTTCTTTGAAAAACCAAATAAAACCGGAAAAAAAAAAACGGAGTCGCCACGCCATTTTAATTTTGAAGGGCAAAACTTTGAAAAAAGCCCGAGATCAGAGATTTAGGTTCGGAGGTCATGTTACGCGTCGGGAAGGACGTTAGTGTGCACCCGACGCGCCTCGTAAAAACGAGTCTTCCAAGCTGAAAATCATTAGTGTGTGAGTGTGTGTGTGTTTTGACCAAAATAAGTTGAAACTGGAAAAAGTGAAAATTGGGATGTCTTTTTAAGACTTTAAACTGATCCCATGATTTTTTGGAGAATTTTTGGTTTGAGATTTGGTACTCAAAAACCTTTTGAAGTTGAGAAGTCACTTCTGCCAGAAGGAAAATGGCAGCAGACACCTGATTTTGAAATGGATTCAAGGGTCCTAAAACTTCATAATCTGGATGAACTCAGAGAATGAAAGTTTCTCTAGACTCCTTGAATAAACTTTGTGTGAAAGAAATTTCCATTTTGGAGAAGATTTGAGGGGTCAAAACCTTCTGGAAACCTCAGATATGAGATCTGGATTCCCAGAAGCTGATGAACTAGCCTCTGAAAGAAAAATTGAAAAGAGGAGTTTTACTCACCCAAAAAATAAGGTAAAAATATGTCTGGAAAGCTCTGGATGTTGGCTACAAAAAGTGTTTTGTAGTCAACACCAAATTCCAAGTTCATCTGTGTCCAAAAATTAAGACCATGGACTGAGGTCTGAGAAAATTGCTACTGGACAGCAACTTCTCAAGAAAGAAAACAAGATTTTAAGGGGGGTTTTGCATCCATGCTTGTCCCCATTTCCCTAGGTTTTGGTTAGTGATCACTAGACATTTTAGTGGTGAATCAACTATACCAAACCATCCTTGGGGTACATTAGGACTAAGCATTTCATTTGCTTGGGGAGGGGGATTTTACCCTTTGAAATCAAGATTTAGTGCTTGAAAATGGTTTTCTAGGGTTTTGAAAGTGCATTTTTGCAAGTAAGAAAGAAAAGCTTTGAAAATAATGTTGATCTTTGTAGAAGATCATCCATGGAGATGGTCTTCCATGGTGATCTTCTTAGATCTAGAGAAAGAAGATGAAAGAACTACATTTTGTAGTTTGAAGATGCATGCATGGATGAGATTTAGGGTTAGGAAGAAGAGGGTTTACCAATCTTCCTTGTGTTCTTGAGTGTTTGGCTTGAGTGTATGAGTGTTTAGGGCTTTAATATGAGAGTGAGTGGATGAGTATGAGTTGGGAAAGATTGGAAAGAAAAAGGTGACAATTCTTGAGAATTCTCACTGTTTTCTCTCTATATTTCGCCAGAACTTCGTTGCTATTGTGTTCTTCCTCTTCTATTTTTGTGACTGGAGGGCTCAATTTATAGCCCTCTGAAAATGCAAACTCATCCGCGCGGATGGATCCAGGCAGCGTGCACTGTTCATTAAATGCAGCTTCAGCTTTGGACAAGAAGAATAATCTTTTTCAAAATTCAAATTAACAGCCAGTTTTTTGTTTCCAGCCATTGCCATTTTTGGTTTTCTTCTTTTGTTTTGCTTTTTAAGATTCTTTTTAAGGTTTAACCTTAAATAACAATGCCCATTCTACCCTCCCTTTGTTAGAAATGTTAGGATAGTTAGGAATGTTAGTAATTGTTATAACTTTCGTTAATTTTATAACGAAAATTCTAACAAGCTCAAATTGGAGCACTTACAATTACTTTAAACTGAATTTATCTCCTTTAGAGACAGGGGTGTCATGTGATTTACAATTTTCCATGCTAAACCTTTGTAATACCTTCTCTATATAGCTCTTTTTTGATAATCCCAAAATACCTTGTGAATGATCACGATGAATTTGAATTTCCAATACAAAAGATGCCTCACCAAGATCTTTCATCTCAAATTTGTTTGAGAGAAATTTCTTATTTTCCTTTAGAAGGTCCTTATTATTACTAGCAAGTAAAATATCATCCACATATAAGACCAAAATTATAAATTTACTCCCACTGAACTTATGGTATACACAATCTTCATCAAGATTCGTTTCAAAAACCAAATGAAAGAATAACTTGACTAAATTTTGAATACCATTGACGAGAAGCTTGCTTGAGACCATAAATGAATTTCTTAAGTTTACAAACTAATTGATTAGTTTGATCTGAATCGGTCACCATTTCTGATTTCCTTATATAGATGGTTTCCTCAATATCTCCATTGAGAAAAGCCGTCTTAACATCCATTTGTTGAAGCTCAAGATCATAATGTGCCACAAATGCCATAATGATCATAAAAGAGGGTTTAGAAGATATCGAAAAAAATATTTCTTTATAATCAATGCCTTCCTTTTGAGTAAATTCCTTAGCAACAAGACGTGCCTTATATCTTTCCATATTGCCTTGCGAATCCCTTTTGGTTTTAAATATCCATTTACAACCAATAGGTTTTGCACCTTCAGGCAATCGGACAAGACTCCAAACGTCATTGTCTTTTATTGATTTTTACTCTTCATTAATGGCATTGATCCACTTATGAGAATTAGGACTATTAATGGCTTCATGAAAGGTGATTAGATCATCTCCCACTAAACCTAAGGTGTTCTTATTCTCCGCAAGATACAAATATCCGAAATAGCACTTCTTCTTTCTCTAGTAGATCTCCTTAAGGGCACTGGTTCATCCTTATTTTGAGGTTGTTGAATTTTCTTATGTCCAACATTTTCATGTTGTCCGTTATTTACGGGAATCTCTATATTATTTTGAATTGTATGTTCTTTGTTGAATTTCAGGTACAATTACTTGATTTCCAACAGGAACTAAAGTTAAAGGAATATAGAGTGGTTCCTCTAACTCTTCAAATTCAAAATCATTAATATTTCTCCCATTAAATTCAACATTCTCAAAGAACCTAGCATTGCAAGTCTCGAAAAATGTTCTAGTTTTCGGGTCATAAAATTTATATCCCCTAGATCTCTTAGCAAACCCCAAAATAGGGCTAAACCTAATGGAAGGTGCTCTATTGAGAATATAAGTTGCAATTTTTAATGCGTCGCCTATAATGAGTGAGGTAAAGAAGTACAAGAAAACACACTTCTTACCATATCCTTAAGGATTCTATTATGTCTCTCCACTATACTATACTAGGTTTGCCCGGTATGGTGTAGTGAGGGACAATCCCACACTCTTCAAGATAGCGAATATAAAGGACTTGGACGTCATTCACCCAATACGTCCAATGATTTAGACTTTACATGAAGAAAATAATGTATCCATAATGAGAGTAATCATCTATGAATGTGATGGAATATTGTTGACCATTCCATGAAGGGTTAATGAATGGTCCATATGAATTAGTTCCAAGACGTTTGATACTCTCAAAGATCCTATTTCCTTTAATGTTTGTAAATTTTTCTTTAAAACACTAAATGCAAAAGGTTTTATCCGGAGTATCAAGTTGTTTTTAGGATTCCCTCTGACATAAGCTTTATCAATTCTCCCTTTGGAGATATGACCCAAACGCCTATGCCATAGAATACAAGAATTTCACTTGATAACTTTTGCTAGTGCCTTTAGTTTTGGTTTCATTATTATGGGACTCATTCATTTTCTTGACTGTGTCAAGTAAATTAAGATTATCGATATATGACAAAGTACTAGTACCGACAAGTTAGAAATTTAAAATAAAGATCACATTTATTATTATCAAAAGAACAAGAATAACCTTCCTTGTCCAAAATTGTGATATATTTTAAATTACATCTAAAGGACGGTACAATGAATATACTATTTATTACAAAATAATAGCCAGTACTTATCATTAATCTAAAAGTCCCTAAGCCTATAACTTCAACCGGATTTCCAGCTCCCATATAGATGTATTTCTCATCTTTACTGGGGATTCGGTAATTCAGGCAACCCTGTATACATGAACTAATGTGAGTTGTTGTACCAAATACAATCACCATGTATATTAAGGAATTGAAACCAAATTTGCCTTAGTACAAACAAGACCAAATGACATACCATTCTGAATTCGCCATTCGCGATACTTATGGTAGTCGTTCTTCATGCGAGTAAGGTCCTTGCAAAAGAAGCATTTCTTGACTTTATGATCATTAAATGATTCCTTACGCTTCTTACTTGCAATCGCAATTTCCTTCCCTCTTCTCTTAATCCTACGAGAAGAAGTAAATGCTGAGTGAGTACTTTCTAATTTAAGATATTTCATCCTATCTTCCTCTAATGTCATATGTGAAAGTAATTCATTAATATTCCACTTGTACTTTTGACATTTATAGATCACCTCAAAAGGACCAAATTGAGGAGGAAGATAGATCAAAACTAAGTGCACGAGAAAATCTTCCGAAATCTCTAACTTAAGTGCCTTTAGTTTGATCGAAAAATTGAAATAATTTAATAATGTACTCCCTAAGATTTTCCTCACCCTTGTACCGAATAGAAACAAGTTTCCACAAGAATTCAAGAAAAAACTCAGCATTTTCGATCTCAGAGACATTGTTCAAAATGTCTTTAAAACTGCATTTTCCATGATCATTAGACTCACGCGGTTGGACCGTTCCCATTGCTCAACATTTTTCCGTGCTATAACGGTATTTCCTTTAGCGGGACTTGGTTTTCCTAATGCGTGATCGATGTCCATACAACCTAAGATCATCGTTATATTATTTTTCCAAGTTTTAAAGTTAATCCCATTAAGCATTGGAACATTATTCATGGCAGTAGTAATAGATGAAGCGTTTATCAAATTTGTTGGGAATAAGAACGAAGAATGAATACAAAACATGTATAAGAAACTACATAATGAATAAAGTGATTAACTATATCAATGAATCCCATCAAAAAGATAATCAGCATGACATCAAAACTAATCTTTGGATTGCGAATTGACTCATAATTTGATTTATCTTAGGGTAATAAATGACATTAAACAACACATTTTAAATACTTGCCTTCCTTTGGGCCGGTTCAAGTATTAAAAATGTCCTAAGATTTAAAGTATTTGTTACCCGGCATTAAAGAATATAAACAACTCATTTTAAATATCCGCCTTCCTTTGGGATGGTTCAAAGTATTTAAAATGACCAAACGTTTTATTCAATTATTATCCCATGAATGCAAATACTTAGTCAACAACAAGGTCTCCTTTGGGAAACAAGCATGTTATCACATATCAATAAGAACATTCATCACTTTACAATTTCGTATCTAAACAACGTAAATCACTTTGGCGACAATATTGTTTAGAAATGAATGAAATTGTTAAGCATATAATTAATCACACTTTAGGGCACAAATTAATGTATACTTTACTCAAATAATGAATGAAAATTGACCAAAATAGCAAAATTTTGAAAATTTTGAAAATCTGGCCAAAATGAGTCATGCTCGGCCGAGTCAAGGAAGGTGCTCGGCCGAGCAAAACCCTCTAGAGAACATCCCTTTCTGATCCCTTATGCTCGGCCGAGTCTTAGGGGTGCTCAGCCGAGTTCTTAGAGGTGCTCGACCGAGTCCTTAGTGGTGTTCGACCGAGCATCATGACCGTTGGATGGCGCATTTTCAAAAAAATTTCAAACGTTGTGCTGATACAAATGGAGTGCTCGGCCGAGTCAAGGAAGGTGCTCGGTCGAGCAGACCCTGAATGTCAAATTTTCCAGATTTTGACTATCAATTCTTAACTTAATGGTGAATCAATATTCAACCAAAGCAAGTAGATCCGCATACTCACAACACATTTTTAAATGCGTGGCTATGCATTTGAACAAACTCACAACGCATCCAATGATTGTGGCTATGTTCAAAATGGGATAATCTTACATTAAGTATTGAAAGTCTTTTGAGTAAAACCAAATTTATAATTATAATTTAACACAATACTCTATGAATGAATTAGAGTTGCACCAGTTCATAAGTGCACGGCCAAATCAAATTGAAAATTTTTGAAAATACGTGAACAGTGTTTGCACGGCCGTGCGTTATAACTTGCACGCCCGTGCAGTCACTATTCACAGCTTTTCCAAAAGGCACCTTTTCATAATTGGCCGAGCAAGGCCCTTTTTACAGAAAATTTTTCTTCACACAAAAGATGAACGGCAAGCAAAAATTAACGCTTAACCAAGACATGAATACACAAGTAGATCCAACACGGTTGTGCGACATAAAACGCTCTGTTGTGTCAATGGGATAATCTTGCATGAACCATCATGTCCTTTTGAGTAAACTTTAATCCATATTCATAATTTAATCAAGTAATGAATAATAACACTCTAGCAACGAATTAGAGCATTTAAATAACATCATAACATAATGATTTCAACAGGATTAAAAAATCAAAGTATAGCAAACATATGCTATAAGAATTCAAACTTAATCCAAAACTTGAGCGGCTCTGATACCAATTGTTGGAACATTCCTATTTCAATAACCCGAAAGCACTCAAGTCTAGATTAAGTAAGAGAAGAAGATGAAGGCGGAAGCGTGATACCTGTTGAGTCCATCTTGTTACTTGATGATGTTCTTGCAAAGGAAGGAAGAGAAGAAGAAGAAAATCACATAGGAAATTGTAGATCTTCTCGATGATGAATGCCTTCCTTAGAACTCAGATTATAGAGAGAGTAAATAAGGATGATGTAGTAGTTTCTAGGCTGATGGTAGGCCTCTATATATGGAAACAATGGCACCTCATCAAGGGACTACACCCTTTCAATTAAGCGGTGTGAAATTACCATTCTGCCCATCATAAATAGGTAATTTCCACCTCGGAAATTCTACACATTTAATTAATATTATATACTTTTCAATAACATTATTTTAATGATTTATACATGTACGTCTACATGTCACTTATATTTATTAAGTATACACATTTTACAATCCATGTTCTAACACTTTCTTCATGGAAAAAAAAATAATATTACTTGACAAGTCAACATTTTTATTAATCATGGCTTCTTGCTTGTACATTGTAAAAATTACAGTATAATTACTATTATTTTTGAAAAATGCAAGTTTTTTCTTAGGCAAATGAATACAATTCTTTTAAAATTATTAAAATCTATGTTATTCATGAAAAATTATCACCAATATTGTCCAAAATCTAATGGTTTCCTATTTCATACTCTCTCCGTCTCGCTAGAAATGAAAATATTTTATCATTTTGGGTGTGCCATTCAAAATATGACAATCTTAAAACAAAAATGTTTTAATTAGTTGCACTCACTCGCACATTCACAACAACTTTCCTTCCATTCGTATCTCACTTTATCTCTCATACCTCACTTTTCATAATTACAACAAATGTACTAACATTTTTTCTTAATAATCCTATTTCGTATGAGACAAATGAGTATACTATAAACACTACTAGAAAAACCCCAATTACCAATGGACAAGAAGCAACGACCAATGTCGTCCCTAATTAGGGACGACTTTTATCAATTTAGGGACGACATTGTCGTTGGTAATAACAATTTCATTTAGGGACGACTTTGTCGTTGTTAATTATTATTGGTCGTTGCTAAAAAAGGTGGGAAAAGAAAATTCAAATTAGGGACGACATTGTCGTCCCTGATTTTATGGGAATTTGTGTTATCTTTTATGGACGAAAATGTCGTCCCTAATTCACAATGGTCGTTGCTAATGTTTTCTCAATTTTATATAATATTAAATTATTATTAATTATTTAAGAAATTGTGTATAATATTTATTTATTTATAAATATTAAATTAAATATTTATTAATTCTTAAAATGATCATTTATTTATATTATACTAAATTAAATAATTATTAGTTATGAAACTAATCCTTATTTATATAATATTTAAATTTAAATTTATATGGTATTTAAATTTATATTTACATAATATTAAATTAAATATCAAACCAATCATTTATATATATAATATCAAATATTAGCTTATATAAGAATAAATTAAATAATTATTGATTATTAAACTAATAACGTATTTATATAATATTAATTATTTATTATATAATATAATATAATATTAAATTAAATAACTTTTAGTTATTAAGATAATAATATACATATAACAATATATTTTTTTATTTATATATTAAATTTAATTAATTAATCAATTATATAATTAATAATTTATTAATAAATATTATTAATAATAAATATTATTATTCTTAATATTAGACATAAATATTTTAGTTAGTGTATAATATAGTGTGAAATAAATATAAATATGTGATGTGGCATTGTTTGATTGGATTTCAAAATTTCACGCGGATTGGGCCAAAGTAAAATCTGATCGTTCAATACCTTCGATCAAACGAACCATATTAATTCAAACAAAAACACTTACTCCCTCTCCCTATTTCTCTCCTCCTTTCTCTCTCTCCTTCTCTCATTTTCAAATTCCAGAGTCACACTCACTTGAGACCCACCGTTTCTCTCTCTCTCATTTCCCTCTTCTCCCTCACCGTCTCCTTCAGCTCAGTTTCGCCCTCCGGCGCCATCACACACCTCAGCCCGCAGACCACCGACGAGCACGGCAACATAACTCATCAGGGTGCAGGCAACATGGGAACTGGTGTTACCACTCCTTTGGGTGGCGGTGGCTATGGTCATGAGGGCCAGAAACAACACCAGATTTGAGTGTTTGCTTGAAGGGAGGATGTAAGTACCTGTAATTGATGATGGTGAGGCATAAGCGATGAAGATTCTGGATAATCTTGAATTTGTGAGATGATAGTGGAAGGGAATCGGTGGCGGCGAAGTTGGACGATGGTGTACGGGATTTTCTCGGCGAAAAGGGAGGAGCCAGAGCGGCCGTTATGGAGGATGAACAATCAGTGAGCATCATCAACGAAACCATTTTGTGAAATTTAGAGAGAAAATTGATTGGAAAACCTGTCGGTTTTTGGCTTGATTTCAATTTTGAATTGGAGCTACTAGGGTTTTAGCTTTGCTGTCCAGTGGGGAATGGTTTTGTGAGAGAGAAGATGTGTGTGGACTGATGGATTATTGTTACTAAACGGCGTAGTCTTGAATTATCACTAATTATATAATGATAATTATTAGTTATTTAATAATACCAACTGAATAATTAATTATAGAAAGATTATTAGTAGTATTATTATGTATTATTATCAATTATTATTATTATTATTATTATTATTATTATTATTATTATTATTATTATTATTATTATTATTATTATTATTATTATTATTATTATAATACTTTATTATGAAAATAATTGTTTTTTTTTAAATTGGAAGATTATATTAAGGACGAAAATGTCGTCCTTAAAATGTAAAATACCAACGAAAAAGTCGTCCCTCATTTTGGTCCCTAATTTAGGGACGACATTGTCGTCCTTAAAATCATACCATTCAGCAACGACATTTCTAATTTAAGGACGACTTTGTCGTTCTTAATTAGGGACGACCAAGGGTGGTCCGCTTCAGCGACGAGGATTTACAGACGACCAAAGTCGTTTCTAATATTGCATTTAGGGACGACTTTTGCAATTTAAGGACGAATTTAGCCGTTGGTAATTCATTTTTTTTCTAGTAGTGAAAGGGAATACAAGAAAGATGACAAACAAAAAGCAAGCAAAATACTTTGAGGCTCCTCCTTGGATCTTTTCTCTTGCTAATCTTGTTACCTAATTTGATATGACAAGTTATTTTATTTTACTTAGAAAAGAACAACTAGCTAGCCAATTTGCCTAAAAAAGTATGTTATTTTAATTTAAATTGGTCACAAGGAATCTATTACTTAATGTTATTTATAACTAACAAAATGGGGCTTAAACTAGACGGATGGTCAAAATCTTTTGCAGAAAATAAGCAAAACTTGACCCATGGAAGACCCATGGAAAATAAACAAATATATTTGCATGATTATAATAAAAATTAAGATTGTGGGGTTAGGGAAGTTTGTTGGAAGATTTGTAAATAATAATTTATTTCCTGCAGATCTACTTCAAGATTTGCAAATAACAATTACATTTTCTCAAAATAATGATTTTTTAAATATTTCTTTATTCAGTAAGACTCACTTGAATATTCATAATAACTCTCCATTTACTATTTTTTAACTCATTTTCTCTTTTGTACCTCATTATTTATACTTACAACATTTACATTACTTACAATTTTTTTCTTCATAATATTCGTATCAAAATAATAATATAAATTTAGATGGAGCGGAAGAAGTATTAAGTATTCGTCCACAATTCAGAAAAGGAAAAAAAATTGGTAAATCTATATCAAAACCTCTAATTAAGTTATGGCATGCTATTGGAATAGATGCGAAATCTAGATGCATATGAATCAAAATAGAACAAAAAGAACAGGAGAGATGGTAGTGGTGGTGGTGGTCAAGGTGGCGGCTGACGGCCGTGGTGAAGTAAAAAGGAAGGGTTCTGATTAAGTGAGCTTTTGGGCAAAATAAAATAAAATGAAGTAAAATAAAATAAAATTATTCTTGTTAAAAGGATGCAATGCTACTCAATTTTGTTACAGCACATAATACAACTTGTCCCGTTCAAACGGGGATCTCCCGGCTCGCTTGGCCCTTCCAAGTTTGGCCAATAAAACTCCCACTTTCAAATTTCTTACTCTCTCTCTCTCTCTCCGTGTGTCGAAAAAAAAAAAAAATCAAATTTGATCTTGATTAAAATTAAAAGTAAATTCGATTTTTTTTTTTCAATATTCTTTTAGCCACAAAGGGAGTAGTATGCTAATGTGGGCCATTACGTGTGTCAAAGATGCCGCCACAACTTTTCATTTTGGTCTCCAACTGGCGAGATAATTTTGTTTTGAATGAGACTCATATCTTACTGAAATGATTTCAGCCACATAAAAAAAAAAAAGAATGACCGACCTAACAGCATTCGATTTGGTTGTAGTTGTGCAACGGTAGAGCTCGGCATGAGCGATGTCGGATCCCAACTTTCAATTAACCCTTACACTTTGAGTTTGTTATTTCAAATACGACGCTAAAGCAAAGAGATTGAATTATTGACCTTCTAAAAAAGGGCAATGGTCTATGTCATATGAAACACCGTTCATTGGCTACATTTGTTATTATAGCACAAATTATTAGATGCGGAACCTGTAAAATTTAATTGTACAACTGATAAGTAGTTCAATATCAATACCACACAATTTATTTTAATTTATATTTGCCATTTATAGAGTTATTTGGAATAATTTTAGGTAATCCTCACTTTACACACATATCTCATTCGTCAATTTAAAATCACACGACTCCGTTTATCAGATTATTATATATCATCATGTGTTACACCGGAATCCCATTTACCAACCTTGTAAAATGGACACAATCAAAGTCCCGTGCTCCAATAATGATTAGATTGGACTACCGTTGAAAATCTAAAAAAAAAAAAAGTTTTTTCTTATCATCTTGTTATTAACCTCTACGCAATTCGGGCAAATAGATCTATCACCAAAGCTATGCCCTCCATTTTCTCAATCCTATGTTGACCACTCGTGAAGTGGGTGTATATATGAGGTGGTATCAACCAATAAGAGTGTGACATGTAGACTTTTCAAAAAAGCCCACAACAAACGTTTGAGATTTCTAACTTAGTGGTTGTGGCTGGTGGGGAAAATAATGATTAAGGAATGGATTTTCTTAAGCCCTTTTTACCCCACGAGCTGTATCAAAACTCGGATTATGTTCCATTGTTGACCTTATGTGTGGATCCCACCCACTTATTAGGGTTTATTAGTTGTAGAGGTAGAAATTTATTTATCGGGGCAAAGGGCGTTGAAATCGCAAATAACAAATGAGCGTCGGATTGCATAATTATGGGTTACATATTATAATATAATAATAATATTAGTTACATTTTATAATAATATATACTCTCTCCGTCCCATAGAAATATAGACTTTCGCCAATGCACGGAAATTAAGGAGGAAATATTATATTGAAAGTGTTGTGAGTGTGAAAATAAAATAGGAGAGAGAATGAGTGGAGAGAATAGTAAATTATAATGGTGATGTGAGTATTAAAATAATGTAGGAGAGAGAAAGAGTGTAGGGAATAGTAAAGATTCCTTTCCCTTTTAGGAAAGTTATATATTATTGTGGAACGCCCAAAATGAAAATTTTATATATTATCGTGGGACGGAAGGAGTATTGATGATGTATGAAATGGTTCGAATCAACATTATTCCAAAAATTTGGTTGTACTTCATCATCTATACCTAAAATCATGAACAAACAACTAGCCTGGATTAGGGATGGCCAAACCGGATCGGAACCGGAAAACCGGACCGGAACCGGACCGAAAAAGCCCGGAACCGCCATGAACCGTCACGAAAACCGGAACCGGTTTGGATAAGGGCCGGTTAAGGGTCACAAAAATGGTGAACCGGACCGGAACCGTGAACCGGACGAAATTCATTGTTTTTCAATAGAATCGGACCGGAACCGGACCGGAAAAAGCTCGGAACCGGACGAACCGGGGAGAAAACCGGAACCGGATTAACCGGAACCGTGAACAATCCGGGCCGGTTAAGGTTCATACATTTTCCGAACCGGAACCGGCGGTTCCGAACCGAAACCGGGCTCGAAACCGGTTTTGGTCATCCATAGCCTGGATAGTGTACGCCTAATACCATCCAACGTAAGTATGGTACAGGAGTATTAGTGAAATATATTGACTAAAGTTTCAAGTGCGGAGAGATATTACCTTCTAATGATGATTATGGGTAGATATTATACCGAATTAGTTGGAAATGTGTTGGAGAATCCTATAAATCTGGCGGTAATATATAGATTAACTGTCTCAGAGAATATACGAGTTCGTTATCAGCAATGTGTGCGACTCTGGTAGGCTTGGTCGATATTATGGGTAGATATTTATATCAGCATAGACGTTGTACTAGATTTGTTGGGCTTAGTCCATCACTATTATTTCGTTCATGTGTTATATTTTATTGGCATAAAATAATACTCCCTCCGTTCCTAAAAGATTGTCCTGTTGTACATTTTGTAATTATTAAGGAAGAGCTTCACCTTCTTGTACCTTATTAAATTTACACTAACATTCTAGCCTAAGTTTAGAAATGAGACATACTTTTTGGAACAAGTCAAAATAACAAATAGGACAATCTTTCAGGGGCGGAGAGAGTATTTTATATCAACATGAGTTGTATCACATAGTAAGATTTATCAATCAATTATTGAATACAACTGCATATACCTCAAATTCGTGTGAAAAAAAGAATGGGAAGAGATTCTTTATCTTTCAGCCGAGGATGAAACTGTCAAACTCGAGTTAGAGAGATGTTTACAAAATCTGTTTAATAGGCAGGATTAGGATTAAGATTAGGATTAGGATTAGGCAAGCCGGGAATGAGCCATCATTCAACAACAAAACTTACTAATTAAGCGCCTTGGATACCTAACACTGCACCCAATCAGCACTAACCCCATTAACAAACTTAACTAGTTATAAGAGTTATCAAACAGCACAATTGAATTGAATGTATAGCACTTGGATTAATGTTTATTTATGGCTTTGAAATCTAACGTTCACAACTCGAGGGAAATCTTTGTCCTAAGTCTATTTCCTTCCATCTCAACCGTCCAAGTTTGTATTTGTTAGACAAAATCTTTAATGGTTAATGATAATTTAGGACCTGAAGTCTACGAGGAGTACCAGATTGAGACTTGAAGTCTTAAAACTGTCAATTTAGGGCTCAAAGTTACTATTTTGATCATTTTGGGGCTTTTTGACGTTTTTCGTCCAAAAAGACCGTTAAGTGAACACGTGCGATTCACGTGAGATTCAGTGAGAGCATTTTGGTCATTTCGTAGACTTCAGACCCCAATCTGGTACCTTCTCGTAGACTTCAGGACCTAAATTGTCATTTTCCCTATAAAATAATAAATAAAAATATTTAGTTTTTTTTTACAAAAAATAATAAGATTGTATAATTTATAAAATATATAAATAAAAATAGATTAAATAAAATAATTTAAGATATTAACTATTATCCTTTTTTCTAATAATTTAAATTACTAATTATTTTGCTTCAAAAAAATTGCTAATTATTTTAGATTGGATAATTTATAAAATATATAAATAAAAATAGATTAAATAAAATAAATATTTACAAAAAATTACTAATCATAGATTTAAAGATGGAAATTAATGGAGATGGGTTGACTTTAATTTTAAAACAGATTTTACTATAATAAAATGTACAATATTATTATCGGTTAATGATTTTTTAGTAAAAAGAAATTAAAATTGCAAATTTCAACTTCAAAAAAGAAATATATTCATAAAGTTAACCTCCATCACCATTTTCATCACTAATCAAACCACCACCACCACCACAATCCCACCACAGCCGCCATCAACACCACCATCGCCGCCATCAACACCACCAGAATTTAAAGAATTTTCTCAATCTATTCAAATATTTAACATCAGATGAACCTAGGAGAAAACAAAAACCCTATCCCCACCTTCGTTTCTCCACCTTAAAAAATTCTCCGAAACCCAGATTTATTTAGGTCGTCAAATCTTTCCTTGCTCTGGTTTGAAATTTATACCTTTGAAACCCAGATTTGGGTTTCGTGACTTTGGGTAGAAATTCAAATTCAAATCCAAATTTTCTTGACTTTGATTTTGGGTAGGACGGATTTGGAATTTGCTTGACTTTGGTTGATTTCGCTTGAGGGGCAAGGGGAGGGGTAATGGAGGCGCTGAAGTGTCGAAAGATGGAAGGAGACAGTGGGGGAAGGGGTTAGGTGGCCGAAGAAGATGGGTTTTTTGAGGGGGATATGAGGGAGCCATGGAATCAAAAAAGAAGGGGAAGGAGACGGGGTGGAAGGGGGGAGAGATTTGGGGAAGAAATTGTTTGTTTGTTTTTTTTGGATGGGGGAAAAGAAACTGTAAGTGAGTTTTTTTTTTTTTTTTTTGGTAAAAAAAAATTTTATTTTATAATTTTCTTATTCATTATACAATTATTTATTTCTATATGATTATTTTAAAATCAATGAAATAAATATATCTTCCTTAAAAAATGAAATATTTAGCTTTAGTTTAAATATAATAATGCTACTAAAATAATTTATTAATGTTCCAAAAAATATTTTATAAATTGGATAATTTATAAAATATATAAATAAAAATAGATTAAATAAAATAAATATTTGCAAAAGAATTAGTAATTTAAATTATTAGAAAAAAGGATAATAGTTAATATCTTAAATTATTTTAAATCATATTAACTATCATCTTTATTTTTTTCAATATTTTAAATTTACTAATTATTTTTTGTAAAAAAAAAAACTAAATATTTTAATTATTATTTTATAGGAAAAATGATAATTTAGGGCCTGAAGTCTATGAGGAGGTATCAGATTGGGGATCTGAACGGGAAATGACCAAAATTTCCTCACTGAATCTCACGTGAATCGCACGTGGTCACTTAACGACCTTTTTGGATGAAAAAGGTCAAAAAGTCTCAAATTGATCAAAATAGTAACTTTGGGCCCTAAATTGACAATTTTAAGACTTCAGGCCCCAATCTGGTACTCCTTGTAGACTTCAGGCCCTAAATTGTCATTTGCCCAATCTTTAATTGAGCACAATAGAAAAAGAATTACAATATAAATAAAATATAAGTTACAATATAAACTTTAACAAATAGAAAATCGTATTATTATCGTCTTGATTTGTTTTAGTACAAACCGTGTGTAATACACTATTTTTAAGACTAATTCGCCCTCTCAATACGAGTGATCGAAACTTCAATGGTTGTAGTCTTAAATGATAGAACGGATGAACCAGTTGTTAGAGATAAAGAAGGAGATTCACCTAATATTCAGTTACCTAAGTTGATATTGAGCCAACTTAGGAAAGTTACCTTAATTAGAAGTATTCTCCAATTATAATTATATTTACTATATTAAAATCCTAGTCATATTAGCTAGGTTTTGTTATTACCTTATTTACTTTCTCTTGTTATATATAAATAGGGCATTTACAATATCAATAAAACTTAAGATATCTTATTCAATATTTATCAAAGCTTACATGGTATCAGAGCTTAGATCACCAATAAAAGTTTTATTTTCTTCTTTTCTCCATGGCTGCCGAAGCTACTATCTACCTCACCAATCCGGCCGAACCAATCAAACCCCTTATTGCCATCTCTCTCTCTCACATCCTTAAACTTACACCAACAAATTACATTGCTTGAAAAATCCAATTAGAAGCTACCCTACTTAGCCATAAGCTTTACTAATATATAGATGGAACCCTAATTGCTCCCTCCTAAACCACCACAGCTGATAGAGATGCCCATCCGGTTCGGACCGGCGATTTCGGTTCTGAACCGGCGGTTGAGCCAACCGGTTTGCCTTGAAACGTAACCGGATCGGATATAGACGGTTTCGGTTCACGGTTCCGAACCGTCCGTACGGTTTCGATTCCGGTTTTGAACCGTGAATTTCAAAAAAAAAATTGTTTTTTATATGTTATGTTTTTTGATATATTTTTTAAACTTTGTAAATTGTAATAAATTTTGTCACTACAAGAAAATTGCTTATTCACAACGTTTTAAGCACAACGTTTTTTGAGTAATGTTGTTGTTGAACAGTCTAAGACAACGTTTTAATGGAAAATGTTGTGGTAATTGATGCTTGACAACGTTTTTAAAATAAACGTTGTTAAATGGCTTGACTACAACGTTTTTTACTAAAACGTTGTACCTATTAACCACGTTTAAAGGTAAAATGTTGTGATTGTCAACAACGTTCTGGAAAGAAACGTTGTAATAGGATTCAAAATATAATTAAAAAAAATTAAAAAATCAAAAGGTTGTTGAGCCCTCGTCGTTCCCCTTTCTCTGTGTAACACATTCATCCTCTCTCTCTCTCTAACAACTCGACTCCATCGCAATCTCCATCATCAAGGTCGCGAGAGGCACAGCCGGACTACCCATCGCTCTTTTGCCTTCGTCGTTCTTACTGCGTCGCTGTCTCCGTCGTGGACCCGGTGGTGCAACAACAAGCGTGGGTGTATCTGGAGTAGAAGCCAATTAGTTTACTTTCTACCATTAACGAGGTTAGTAATTGCATCTACCCATCCATAATTTTAGGGTTTAGTTTCAATTTCAAAATTAGGATTTTAATTTTAATGTTGATTGTTTGCTAGTATTCACAGATCCTGATGGAAATTAAGCTGTTGCAGTTCACTGGGAACCTCCGCCTGAATATACATATAAATGGAAGCACAGCCATCCAAAAGTTCCAAAATCTTTGCGTATATATGAATGCCATGTTTGAATTAGGGGCCATGAGCCAAAAGTTTCCTCTTTTGGTGAATTTACTGAGAAGGTAACTATGGAAGCTACTGGAGTCTGTTTCTTTTATTTCGTAATCCATTTTTTTCGAGTGCATATTATCTTCTGATTTGCTTCATTATGTTAATCTAGTTTAATCCCTCTGTTATATGCATGGAAGAACTTGCATATTAAATCTGTCTTATAGGTCCTCCCTTATGTTAAAGAAGATGGATACAATGCCATTCAGTTGATTGGAGTTGTCGAGCACAAATACTATTTCACTGTTGGTTACAGAGTGAGTTTGATTCATTTTTTTATTCCATCTACTGTTTTTATCATCAAATTCACTAGTAGATGGCTATGAAATAACATGAACTGATCAATTTCACCATTTATGATCAAGTATCAGTTAAGAAGTGGAGGTAGGAGATGATGTCAATCTTACAATAACAGAATTTGGTTGAAGTGGAAAAGTGTTTTTTAGTGTTATTTGCTAGACCTTTATTGATTAATTTGAAATAAAAGTCTAGGCCCATGCTATTCGGCAACTTAGGGATAATATTATAAGATCAAGTGTAGCTGAGATGAGTGTGGTAAAACTTGGAATGGTGATATTTGAATTGAGGAATCAAGTTTGAAAATTTACATCTATAAGCTTACTTTGCATTTTTTTCCTTTCTGAAATCAATTTTTTTGCTTTCGTAGTTTGAAAATTTACATCTGTAAGCTTACTTCTTTGCTTTCTTCGATCTGAACTCAAGCGTTGAAGTCTGAACCTGAAGGTCATCGTATGTCAAACATTGAAGGAAAGTGTAAGGCCTCTTTTCCCACTATTATTAAATCTTGAAATTTTCTCTTCAATGTTCTATTCATATTTAGGCAATCTTAAGTAGGCTACTGAGTCTTCCCCCCTTTGATTTTGATTGCTAATTTGTTATAGTTGTTCACTATCTTGGTGTTCTTGCTATGGAACCGTTCTTATGATTTGGATCTGATAAGTGTCTTATCACTTGAACTGCTTACCTCTTTGTTTTCTAGGTTAAATCAATACCTGAAACTAATTAACTCCCCAGACACACACATACACAAACATACCTGCCTAGGATTTCCCTTGTATGTTTGCCAGGCAATCAGTCACAGTCAACGGACTATCATTTTTTGCCAAGTAAATTTCGTTGCATTTTCATGGATATCTCCATCTCTGTCTATATCTCTTCGTGATACAATTAATTTTCATATCTTGGGATTGTTACCATTCTTCTATGTACTACCTTGAAATAACTTATACAATGAGTAACCCATTCAGGATGGATGTTCGAAGGCTTTCATTGTTTCTTTGTTCATTGAAGCTAGAGGTTACAACCTTCAACCTCCTCAGAAACTTTGCAATACCACATCATATTGAATCTTTCGTTTGTTGTGGAGGGCTCAACATCTGCATTGGTTGTGATGGTTCAAAAGCTGTTCCTTGAAAATGGCGATGTGAAATCCTTTGAATCTAAATTTTTTCATTAAATATGTCACGCTTATGAGTTCTTAACCATTTGTGATGTATATTTTCTCTTGAACGAGTCATATTCTTTCAAAATGCTGATTCGTTGCTTCTCAAAAATACTTAAATCGGAGTAATGTTACATATTTCATCTAGAATCGCAAGAAAACTTACTTTTATTTCAACAGTTAAAGTTTGTTGTATGACTGTTTGTTGCTTACACTTTGACTGTGCTCCCTTCAAAGACAAAAATGGAAAAATTCTTATTGACTCCTAGTAGGCTTAGTTGCACACCTACTAAATTAAATCGGGACTCGGCCACAAAAATGTAGCAAAGGTAAGTCCAGGGTCGAACCACTGAAGAACGGTATTGATTACGAACTAGTCACACACAAATGGGGGGTTTTGTTTGAGATTTTTAATTACTTCCTAAGAACAGAAATTAAACTAACTAAGAGTAAAAACAATGATTTAGAAACACTTCAGATTTGATTCCGTCCCCACCTAATTAGCCAATTATCATTGATATCTCTTTTCAATGTCACCCTATTCACCTGATCACGAGATATATTTCAATCTCTGTTTCTTCTTTCAGAATAGTTACTAGCAGTGGCACACTCACTAGAAACCCTAATTAATAAATTAATCTAACTGGCACAGTCTAGATCGCAGAATTAATTGATGAACGATTTAAGAAACTAAGATCAAGAATGCTTTCTATGATTATTTTACACAGATAATCATCTAATTTTACCCACTTCACAATCTACCATGGCACATGCATAAATCGTAAAGATGCTACTCATAAATTCCTACACTGGCACAGTCATAGAAAATTCTAGCAAAGATTCATAAACAGAACTAATGAATTGGCCAGATTCACAAACCCTAATTATAAATCTAAAATAAACACAAGTAAAATTATGAATAGGAATAAACAAATTGAAAAGAATAATACCTCAAATTGATAATCAGGGGTTCAAGAAATCAAATCCAAAGCAAGAGATTTTAAGCTTCCATGAAAATTCTCAAGCTTTCTCTAGGAAAAATAAAAACTAGATAAAACCTAAAAATAATGTTTAAAGGAGTCTATATACTCCTTCCAAAACTAAACCTAAAACTAATAATAATGATAATTGAACATACCAAAAGTATCTAACTGGGCCAAGCGAGTAAAGCCCAGCCCTCAAGCAGTTATTTCTACCCCATTCTCAGTGGGCCAGGCCCAATCATTACATGGCTCAAGGCCCATCTCATGCATCAGTCGACTGAGTTCATTGTCCGACCTATTAGGTCCCGACCTAACTTAGTTCGACCTTATGACCAGTCATATTTCGGGTACGATCCAACTCTACCCGACAGTCAGGTCGACCCAAACACAAGTGTCGACCTCGACCTACCGAAGCAAGCGTCGACCTAACGGTTCCATACGTACAAACAATAACTCTTTCCATAACAGGTTCCCTACAAATCAGGAGCCATATCAGGACACGTTCCCATGATATGTAACTGTCCCAAGAATCACGAAGCTCATGTAGCCCACCAAAAATAACCGCTCTCATCAACTATAAATACTTCATCACTATCACGGTTATAAGGTAACTGCAATTTTGTTATCTGAATTCCATTAGTCAATACATATTTTGCTCTCCAATTATCAAACACTTACTCTCACGCCCGAGGGTCTAAGCCGGAGACACATCCGGCTAGTCGTGGGTTCTGATTTCAGGTCAAGGAGCCAGGTGATCAGTCCTGCCACGTGGAGGAAGATTGATAAGCACATTTCCTGCGGCATCAGTTTGGTTCCATTGCCGGGAAACGAGTGCATAGCTTGACCTCGAAGTTTTTCTTCAATCCACAATCATGGTAACCCCAGACGGGCATGTTACAGAGGCTTCTGATGAATTCAATGAAGTGAATGTCAACACCAACACAAATGCTACTACCAATGTGAATGCAGATTTGCCCCCTCCTCCTCCTCCTCTTCGTCATCATGCTAGGGAAACGCGCTCTAACAGTGTAGCTGATGGCAGAGGATTGCCAGACGCAAGAAGAGAGAAACGACCCATGGAGGGGCAACGAATTCCACCTCCTCCCAAACGGCCAACTGGACAGATGAATGCTGGAAATAGGGAAGGTCCCTCATCCAACCCACTAAGCAGGAAAGAAATGCTTATGGAACGAGCTCAGATATTGGCCGAGCTGTTAGCAATGGAGGAGGCTGAGCAGGCTGACAGAAGGTCTGAGAGGGTGGCTCCATCCCAAGTTTCAAATAGGGAGCGTGCTAGGAGTACTAGACCAAACAAAACGGTGGGACAAAACGTTGATCAAAGGATGGTGGTACGGCCTCAATCACCTATTCATGTTCCAAGCGACGACCTAAGGGCTAGTCTCACTAGGAACAGGGAGCAGGAGGCACAGTCGGACCTAAGGACGCAGCTAGAGGCGAATAGAAGTAGGCGTAGATCACCAGCCAGGACAGAGAGGTCTCAATCCCACAGGGGAAGGAGTGGGTGCAGGTCACCTATAAGAGAGGGAAGGCGCAGGTCGCCACCCAGAGATGATAGGCGCAGGTCGCCACCCAGAAACGAAAGGCGCAGGTCGCCAACAAGAGATGAGGGGCGCAGGTCGCCAGTCAGGTCAGTAAGTTCACCTTCTCACAAGGATAGGAGAAGCAGGCAAGTAACTCCCCCCAGAAGTGAGGGTCAAAGGTCAAATGCTGTTCCCCCTGCTGGAGAAGACAGACCCGATGCTAGGGAGTGGCTGCTATGGAAAAGGAAGTTTGAACAATGGGAGGCTGAAAAGAAAAACGATACTGGAAAGGTCGAACGAATTGACTTTTCTCTTCGACCCTTATCCAAGGATTTGATTGATAGTCGACCTCCTACTGGTTTCAGATTGCCCCTCATAGAGAAGTACTCAGGGGCAACCAATGCAAAAAGCCACGTGGCACACCTAGAAGCCACAATGTGCTTTGTCGCCAATGAGGACGACAATATGTGCAAATCCCTCATAAGCACACTCACGGGGGCAGCCCTAACATGGTTCAATTGTTTGGCAGCTGGTAGCATCTCCACCTGGATGTGTTTGAGGGCAAAATTCCTAGAGCGCTTCTCAACTGTTGGAGCTCGAAAAGTGACTGTCACCGACCTAAACAACTTGGTGCAAGGGAAAAGTGAAAGCTCCATGAGCTAATACACCAAGTTTAAAGAAATGGTTGACAAGATTGAGGAGGATCTCACTGACAGGGAGGTGATCAATTGCTTCTGAAATGGCATTTCCTTGGCAGACATGGATTATGAGTTGACGGTTCGTACCATCACCACTCGACATGATTTGTTCGAGATGTCTTACAATGTGGCATTAGCCGAGGAGAGGAAAGAAAAGAAGAATGGGAAAGGCCCCAAGGTCGAGGTCGCTGATTATAAGAAGGACTCAGCCAAAAATGGGGGAAACAACAAGAATGGAAAGAACATGACCAGGGCGACGGAGAAGGTGCCCGAAGTTTTCACTCCCCTAACGGTGAGTCGAACAGAAATAATGAATGTGGTCGAGTTGGCCCCACCTGCCCCAATGAACCCAGGCAACAAGTTTAGAAGGGACAATAGCAAATACTGTGATTACCATAAAGATACGGGTCATCTCACAGAGGATTGCTTAGGCTTGAAGCGTATCATCCAGAGAATGGTCGACCAGGGAAGGCTCGACGCATATGTGAAAAGGCCTCAAACCGGTGGAGGCGAGCAACCAGCAGGTGGACATCAGGGACCAAGGCAACCTGCATTGAACTTGGGGGTCATCACAGAGCAAGCCAGCAACACAGCCATCAAACATAAAATCTTTCAACTCAACAAAGCCCCATATGTGCCTCCAAGGAGAGATGTCAGAGATGAGGTGATCAACTTCTTCCCATCTGAGTTGGCAACTAATATGGCGGCTAGAGAGCAAGTTCTCGTCATCCCTGGTCTTATAGACGGATGCACGACGAGCAGACTCTTAGTCGACACGGGGACCTGCAAAGACATTTTGTTCTAGAAAACATTCCAGGAGATGGGTCTTTCCAACGAGCAGCTTGAAAGATATGATGGCAGGTTGGAGGGCTTCACCAATCATCGAGTCGACGCTAAGGGACAGATCGAGCTAGACGTCGACCTAGGCCAGCACCCTTACAGGGTCATTTCTAAGGTAAAATTTATTGTGATAGATGTGAACATCGACTATGCTGCTATCCTTGGTATTCCTGGTCAGGTCGTACTTGGAATGGTGGCGTCGATTCCCCATCAGCGAGTCAAATTTCCTACCCCTGCTGGAGTCGGTTGTGTACAAGGCACAGCTCGAGCATATCTAGATCATGTCCTACGAGAAAGAAAGAATAGAGAACTGGAGATCGAAACGGCGGAAGGATACTTAAAGCTGTCCCAGTCAGTCACCAAAACTACTCGACTGTCAACGATCACCAATGTGGAGGAGTCGACCTATCGCTCAAATGACGAGGTCATGGTTGAGTCGACACGTCACTCCGAAGCCACAGCGGTCGATCCAGATGTAGTTATGGTCGACCAAGTCATCATAGGCAACCTATGCCTCCAGGTCAATAATAACTCGGGGGCCACCACCGATGAGATCGCTGATAAGCTAGATGACATGATAGCTGAGGAAGCTCCACATTTGGGGGCCGAAGAGAGACAGAAAGTGAAGGAGATCATCATTGAGACCTTGCAGTTCAGAGATGGTCCAGAGCTAGAGGCCGTTGACGAACTAGAATCAGTGATCACAAATCCCTCTTATCCGGAGCAGAAAATTCAAATAGGAAAGCAGCTATCAGATGAGGAGCGAGTAGAGATTGTCGAGCTGCTGAAAGAAAGTAATGATGTCTTTGCATGGCGAGTTGAAGACATGAGGGGAATCAAGGAAGAAGTCGCTGTTCATAGACTGGAGGTCAACCCGACCATAAAACCAAAGCCTCAGAGACTAAGAAGCTTTGCTCGAGATAAGGAGGAAGCCATTAAACTCGAGGTACAAAAATTGTTGAGTGCAGGTATAATCAAGGAGGCTACGCATACAACCTGGCTAGCCAACTTAGTAATGGTAAAGAAGTCGAATGGCAAGTGGAGAATGTGCGTCGACTTCACCAATCTCAACCTTGCCTGCCCAAAGGATAGCTATCCTCTCCCTAGAATTGACAAGCTCGTCGATTCCATTGCTGGCCATTCCACCCTCAGCTTTTTTGATGCCTACTCAGGTTACCACCAGATCAAGATGCATGAGGATGACATAGTGAAGACGGCCTTCCAAGCAGCTGGAGGCATCTATTGCTACACTATGATGTCGTTTGGATTGAAGAATGCAGGGGCGACCTATCAACGCATGGTCAACAAGGTCTTTGCCTCACAAATTGGCCGAAACATGGAGGCCTACGTCTACGATATGGTCATCAAAACAAAGACCGGACGTCACGTGGTCGACCTAAAGGAAACGTTCGCCAACTTGAGAGCAAATGACATGAAGCTCAACCCTAGCAAGTGTGTCTTTGGAGTAGCAGCTGGCAAGTTCCTTGGATTTATGGTGTCCCAACGAGGTATAGAAGCTAACCCGGAGAAGATCAAGGCTCTAGTCGACATGCAGGAGCCCACCAGTGTTAAAGAGATGCAGCGACTTAACGGGAGAGTGGCAGCTTTAGGTCATTTCATATCCAAGTCGGCGGAAAGGTCTCTCTCCTTCTTCAAGGCTTTGAGAGGGACGAAAAATTTTGAGTGGACGGCCGAATGTCATTCGTCGTTCCAACAACTCAAAGATTATCTCGCTACTCCTCCTCTCTTGAGTAGCCCGATCATGGGAGAAACTTTGTTCGTGTACCTGTCTGTGGGAGACAAAGCAGTGGCAGCAGTTTTGATTCGAGAGGAAGAAGGGCTTCAAAAGCCAGTTTACTATGTTAGCAAGGCCCTATCAGATGTGGAGGGCAGATATTACAATGCTGAGAAGGTAGCATATGCCTTAGTCGTGGCTTCAAGGAAGCTACGAGCTTACTTCCTGGCTCACCCCATCGTGGTGCTCACGAATGCCCCCTTAAGGAAAATTCTTCATAAGCCAGAAAGTTTAGGTCGCTTACTCAATTGGTCAATTGCCCTCACGGAATTCGACATCGAGTATCGACCTCGAAAGGCAATGAAGGCTCAAGCTCTAGCAGACTTCTTGGTCGAGCTTACGTTCACCAAGGAAGACAGCGAGGTGCGAGCTCAAAAAGATAAAGCTAAAGGAAAAGAGCAAGAGTCCCAGATCACCACTTCTCTACCCGATGATTGCTGGAAGGTCTACTCGAATGGGTCAGCCACGAAAAATGTCAGTAGAGCTGGGATTGTTCTGATCGAGCCTGAGTCTGGGACAGTGTATGAGGAGTCACTAAGGTTCAAGTTCGATGCATCCAACAATCAGGCGGAGTATGAAGCTCTGGTAGCAGCCATAGAGTATGCCAAGTGCTTTGGAGCGACTAAAATCATGGCATACTGTGATTCCCAACTAATAGTCAACCAGGTCAGAGGCGAGTATGAAGTACTGAACTCCACTTTAGTCAAGTATCACGACCTTGTGAAGGAGCTGACAAAAGACCTAGAGTTTTGGGAAATCCAAAGGGTCGATCGAGAAGACAATGAATTAGCCGACTTGCTCTCAAAGCTAGCTACATCAGACGAGCCGCATGAAGAACCCATCTCTTACCTTGAGAGTCCAGCTTATGAAAGGGTCAAAATTCAATGCATAGAAGATCCCTCGAGGAATTGGGTTTATGAGAAATGCTGGATTGAAGAAATGAAGGAGTACCTGGAAAGTGGCGAGCTTCTAGAGGACGAGAAGAAGGCTCGAGCTGTCAAAAAGAAAGCTCCGAGATATGTCATCCAAGGAGGCATGTTGTTCAGAAGATCATACACTAGGCCTTTGTTGAAGTGTATTCATCCTCAAGAAATCACACAGTTAATGCATGAGGTTCACAGTGGAGTTTGTGGTGGACACCCGGGGGCCAGAACTCTAGCCGACAAGTTGATCACTTTGGGGTACTACTGGCCACACATGAGAGCTGACACTCATGACTTTGTTCAGCAATGTGATCAATGCCAAAGGTTTGCTAACCTACCTCATCTGCCTACGACTGAGAAAACCCCCGTGATTTCAGCTTGGCCATTTGATATGTGGGGCGTCGACTTGATTGGACCCTTCCCCCCCGCCCGGGGAAACTGCAAGTATGCGATATTCGCCATTGATTACTTCACCAAGTGGGTCGAAGCTAAACCACTAGCTCGCATAACAGAGGAAAATGCAATCAACTTTATTCATGACTTCATCTGGTGTAGATTCAGTTTTCCTCGAGCTATAGTATCAGACAACGGCTTACAATTCTCAAGGGCTTTCGAAGCGAAAATGACTCGAGTAGGGATAAAGCATTGGCAGTCGTCCGTCGCCTATCCTCAAGGAAATGGGCAAGCTGAGGCAGCAAATAAGCTTGTTCTATCTGCACTAAAAACAGGCTTGGTTGGTCGACGTAACAATTGGTTGGACGAACTCCCCCTTGCTCTTTGGGCAGTTCACACAACCACTCGGGGGCCTACGGGGGAAACCCCATTTGCTTTAACATATGGATCAGAGGCCATGACACCTGCTGAGCTGCGATTTCCCACCGCTAGAGTAACCTTCTTCGACCAAGAGCAGAACGACACTAACAGATTGATCGACCTGGATTTGATCGACGAGAAACGAGACACGGCTTACCTTCGAATGGTTAACTACAAGCAGCGGACTAAAAGTTACCACGACAAGAAAGTGAAAGTCAGGTCATTCCAAGTAGGAGATCATGTGTTGAGGAAGATCGAGGCAACAGGGAGAAGGACCCAGCAGAACAAGCTATCTCCTAATTGGGAAGGCCCTTACATTGTTACTCGAGTCATCAAGGAAGGGACCTATATGATTGCTCACCCAGGAGGTGAAGAGCTAAAACATCCTTGGCATGCCACCCATCTTATCAAATACTACTTCTAGTTCAAATTGCTAGTTCAATTCAGAGTATGTACAGTGGCAAAGTTTGAAATTATCGTAGTTCTAGTCGATGTAAGCATATTTCTACTTCAATGAAAATCGCAGTTCTGTTCGACCAAACACTATGCACTAACTTCATTACAAGCTTGACTCTTTGTCAGCTTCGATCTAACAAGCTCGATTCTTAATCAGCTTCGTTCCTTTAACAAGTCCGACTCATAGTCGACTTCGTTCAAACAAGCTCGATTCCTAATCAGCTTCGTTCCCTTAACAAGTTCGACCCATAGTCGACTTCGTTCAAACAAGCTCGACTCTTAGTCCGCTTTATCAGCTCGATCCTTAATCAGCTGAGCCCTATTAACAAGTCCGACCTTAGGTCGACTTCGTTCTTATAAGCTCGACCCTTGATCAACTTTCATATTTTTGAACAGGTTTGACTCTGAGTCGACCTCGTTTACAAAGATCGTTACAAGTCTAAGGTTGACCAATTCACCACGAACCCAGGTCGACCTTAAACTTGGAACGATTCATTTGTCCTATCCAATCTAGCTCGACATACACGTGCTGAATTCAAAAGCATACAACAGATAAAGGAATCAAGTCAGCTACGAGTGATAATTAAGTCTCCCAAAGGCGGGCCAAGACTTGAGCAAAATAGGAGCTGCAAAGTTTTCTGCCTCCCAAAAACTGGGCCAAGGCATTTAAATAGTTAACAAAATAAAAAGCAAAAAATTGTTTTGAAGCTTGTCCATTACAACATCATTCATACAAAATCAAGAGGCTGGCTCGACATCTGCTTGCTCATCAACAACATCTCGACCTTCTCCATCATTTCCTTGTTTTTGGGGGTCCAGAGGCTTACCTGACTCAGAATATACCCGCTGCTCTGGCTCGTCATCTTCCTCCATATCTTCTACATCCTCCATTTCTTGGAGTACAACATCAAAATTCCGAGGAGTTAACTCCGGAGCAACCCAAGGTTCACATGCTTCCTCCTCATCCTCTTGCGCAATGAAGGCCAAATCGTTCTCAGTATAAGGCACAATCGAGTGGCCACCTCGTGCTGCCATGTCATATTGAGGCTCCCGTGCCCAGCGAGCCAATTGTTCTAAGGAGACATCGGAAGTGGGATCGACCAGAGCTCGACGCGCCATGTGGCGTTTGCCTAGGTCCAAGAAATCTCTCGCCTTTCCAACTACGGCATTGTAAAAACCTTCCCCCTCCTTGAATTTGTCCACAGCCTTGGTAGCAGCATCCTTAAGGTCTTCTTGCCATTTCATCCGAGTAAGTCGGCGTTCCTCATTCAGCTCGATCAAAAAGTTATCCTTATCCTTGAGCAATTGAGAGACAGTTGCAAGCTCCGTCTTGACCTTCTCATGCTCCAGCCGCTCTGCATCTCTCTCCGCCTTCATCTCCTCAAGCTTGGTCTCAGCAGCCTTGAGCTCCTCCAAAGCCTTATCCTTGTCCGCCAAAGCTTTCTTCTTCACCAACTCCTGTGCGTCGAAAGAGTTGTCGAGGTCGTTATATTTTTCTCTTAGCTCGGCTAACTCTTGGGACTTCTTGGAATAATCCTTCAGAGCCTGCCTCTCCCTCTCGATGGAGGCCCTCCAAGAGCATTTAACTTGTTCGACCATGGTGAGATTCTACATTAAAGGAAATCAGGGAAGAGTTAGCTCGGAAATCAAATTGACAAGCTAAAGGAACGAGCGAAAAAGCAGAAAGGAAAAATAAAAGTTTACCTCACTTTGCACCATCCCAGAGCGAGCGGAGAACTCCTCAGGGGTAATCCCCTTATCAGCAAAATGGGCAAGAAGGTCGACGTCGATAGCCCTCCTAACAACGACCTGGCTCAAGCTCATATCTGGATAGCGGCGACTCAAGCTATTGACCCCAATGAGAGGGGGCACGTCACTCAACCTTCTCATCTGATCCTCAAGAGACTCTTGGTTAGGAGGAGAAGAAGCTGGTGGAGGAAGTTGGCTCGAGGAAACAGTCTTCCCCTTCTCAGAGCGCGACCTCTTTTTTGTATTCAGAGGACGATCATCATCCTCCACCTCCATTTCATCATCATCATCAACATTGACAACATTCAAGGGGCTAATCCCTGCCATCCCAGCTCCAGAGGATTCCACATTGGCATCCTAAATTGGGTCAGAGCTTAGACTCGCTCTAGCTGACCTGTTGGACTCGTCACCCCCTTCATTCACATCCATGGACTGAGTACCACTCTGAAGAGGGTCCTCAAACTCAACCTCTTCCATCAGAATCATCCCAGCATTCTCTTTGGGAAGCAAATTATTCCTTGCAGCAGCTTCTCTCTCCTTGCTCGCCTTAGCATTGGCAGCCCCGTGAGCCCTCTTGGCTTTCTTCTTGTCAGAGACTCCAACGATACGCACCATATTCGCCTCTTGTTCAGGAGATAAAACTGCACAATATCAAAACAATAAAATGTTAGTTCGCCAGATCGAGACAGTTTTGTGTACGAGTTAACAGTTCTACAGACGAGCTAATCATTGGCGAGCTAAAAGTGTATTGAAAGTTCAGCATAACTCAATGTAAGGGCTAACAAGTTCTACATACGAATTAAAGTTCTATGTACGAGCAAGTCAGGTAATGCAGTGAGAGTTGTGTGTGCAGTACAAGATATCTATGCATACAAACAGTGAGCTACATATGCGAGCCAACAGTTAACGAGTTAACAAAAGCGAGTAAATTCTTACCACCAATGTGCTCCCCATTGTCTCTACAATAGTTGGCAGTTTTCTGGCAAAATTGGCAATTCTCCTCTAGCCTAGCCTGGGCATGGGTGACCCAATCAGGATATACCTGGCCTCTCAATATGGGAACCAAAGGCTGCACTTTCCCCTCTCCAGGCATCATCCCGGCTTGGATGTAATTGTATTTGGTCGTCCCCAAAGATTCCCAGCTGATGGGCCCATTCTTGACCAACGAACACAATTTCTTGTACAGAGTTTGATGCCACGGAGGCTCCCAATAATTTTCCTCGCTTATGACATCAGAATCCTCATCAGGCAAAGGAAACTCCCATCCCAAGCTACTCTCCACCACGACCACATACGAGTTCCAGCCACTATGCTTATTGGGAAGGTTAGCAAACAGCTTAGGAGAATTGGGTTTGGAAGGGGTGCTTATTCCCCAATTGGCTTTGTCGAGCTTAGCACAAAAGAATTCCTTAAAAACTCTCATACATGGCTCATAACCCAAAAACCTACACACCATGGCAAAGCACACCAACACCCTACAAGTGTTGGCCCCAAGCTATAGAGGAAGAGCATCCATACACTCCAGGAATTCGTTAATAAAGGGATCTAGTGGCAACCTCAAGCCTGCCTCCAACTGCCCATAAAAGAAGGCAACCCTAGTGGCATCCTTAGTGAATGTACTACGGTATTTGGACATGAAATCTTTTTGACTAAGGATAGTCACCCTAAAGTCTGTCCTATCCACCCCACAAAAGTTGTAGATCATGGCATAACGGGATTCCATGTTTTTCTTCCCTCGTAGAGGCCTTTGAGGCACGTAGCCCCTCTCATTCTTCCCTGGTACGACAGAGGACCCAAACGCATTCACTATCCGAGGACTGGAGGAAGTTGAAGCTGTGGCTCCTCCCTGAGCTGCCATATCTGTACAATAAAAAGAGGAAGCAGGGGAGTCAGTCCCATGATCACATTCAGTCGACCTACCTAAGGGCGACCTAGACTCCCCTGGAAAACCTATTCTGTTTCTAAGGAAGGAGGGTTTATTGACGTCTCTAACATAGAACAAGGCTATGTGATCGAGCAATTCATGGAAAAGATGAAAGGGGACAATGTTCGAGTCGTCAATTGCTATGTTAACTACATCCCCTCCAATGGGCAATCCAATTTCACCAAAACTCAACCCCCACCTTGTCAAGATGGAGATACATTCATTCAGGGACATCTCTTTCCACTCATCACCTACGTGCTTATAAACCCCTACGGTTAAAGATGCAATATCCGTACCAGGCTCCAGGCTCACTACTGAAGGTCCTAGCCATGGCGGAAACAAAAACAGAGCAAAAATTAAAGCCCTAAAGCAAGTATAAGAGAGAAATACCTCAGTTGATTGCAAAAAGGGAAGCTGTTGCCGAAGACGAAAGCTCGGATTAAATCCTATTGCTGTTCCACAATAATCGCCAAGGAGGTATGAGAGCTTGAAGACGGTAAAAATTCTAAACGGAGAAGGATTCTACTATTTGTATTTTCCGAATTTGGAAGGGGAAAAGGAAAATTTGAAAATTAATTTCCTATTTAATTGGGAAAACAGTTCCCAAGACGGATTATCAAACGTCTAATTGTAATGATTACAGAAAAACGGCGCTCCTTCTGATCTGACCGTTCGTCGCCAACGTTCAGGATTGTGCCACGTCACCATTGGTCGACTAAACTTCAAGAGCGAGTAGCGACCTGCGAGTTGCATCTATCCTCATCAAAATTTCCTTAACTTCCTAGTCGACAAAGTCAACTCGAAAGTTGGGGGCCACTGAACATACCAAAAGTATCTAACTGGGCCAAGCGAGTAAAGCCCAGCCCTCAAGCAGTTATTTCTACCCCATTCTCAGTGGGCCAGGCCCAATCATTACATGGCTCAAGGCCCATCTCATGCATCAGTCGACTAAGTTCATTGTCCGACCTATTAGGTCCCGACCTAACTTAGTCCGACCTTATGACCCAGTCATATTTCGGGTACGATCCAACTCTACCCGACAGTCAGGTCGACCCAAACACAAGTGTCGACTCGACCTACCGAAGCAAGCGTCGACCTAACGGTTCCATACGTACAAACAATAACTCTTTCCATAACTGGTTCCCTACAAATCAGGAGCCATATCAGGACACGTTCCCATGATATGTAACTGTCCCAAGAATCACGGAGCTCATGTAGCCCACCAAAAATAACCGCTCTCATCAACTATAAATACTTCATCACTACCACGGTTATAAGGTAACTGCAATTTTGTTATCTGAATTCCATTAGTCAATACATATTTTGCTCTCCAATTATCAAACACTTACTCTCACGCCCGAGGGTCTAAGCCGGAGACACATCCGGCTAGTCGTGGGTTCTGATTTCAGGTCAAGGAGCCAGGTGATCAGTCCTGCCACATGGAGGAATATTGATAAGCACATTTTCTGCGGCATCAATAATAATAAAGGGAAACACAAAAAGAAAAGAAAACAAATTCAATTACTTCCTCCTTGCCTCGGTCCATGCGTATTCCTTGGTCACGTCCAGTCATCCAGCCTTCATTCACGTGCTTGTTGCCTTGTCCCCATTTAATTTCCTTAATTCTTGTTTTCAATTTGGTCCTCCAACTTTCCCAAAAACTCATTCTGAATACTGAACTTTGCTGATTTGCAGTTTGATCCCTGCACTTCTGATAATAGCAACTTTATCCTCCACATTAATAAACTCTTGCAGGAACATCACAAAATCACTCAAAATATGTCTCAAAATTACAAAGATTTTCCACAAACTCGCCAAATCATAGTCTACTCAAAATTACATCAAAACTACTCTAAAATACATTAAAATAAGGATAAAATGTCTAGAAAATTAGGAAATTACATATAGTGAAATTCGCCACATCAACTCCATTTCTACAAATGTATCCTTTTTTCTTTCCTGTAGTGAATAGGCTTCCAAGTGCTCAAAGAAGGCTTCAGTTAAGCTATGAGGTAACTTTATCATCAAAATGACCAGAGGCAATTATAAGATTGTTCGAAAGTCAGCCTTCCATTCATTCTAATCCTTCAGCACTTGCAGAGTATGTCAAGGCACTGGTGAAAGTGGATAGGTTGGATGAAAGTGAACTACTCAAGACATTACAGAGAGGTGAGTATGATGGTTGTACTGGAATTCTTTTTTTTTTTCGTTATTAACTTTTGAGTTTTTGTGAACATTGATGTTCATTCATTCTTCTGTTACTAACTTCCATTTCTTGTTCAATTTTCTAAATCAGGAATGTCAGCGTCAGGTAACTCGGGAATGGAAGAAAGTATTGGTGGCCTTTCAGCCGTTAGGAATGTAGGAAAATCTACCAAAGATGGTGTCCCGGGAACTGCCAGTGCTCCAATTCTTATGGTTGCATCTAAAGGTGGACATTTCAAGGAGAAGTTGTGGCGCACAGTCCGTGCTCTAGGCATGGGCTTTTTACTGATTTCAGGCATTAGGCATTGGGGCATTAATAGAGAATGGCTAGCTTCTTTCTGTAGGCATATTTTTGTAATTGTGACAAATGAGCCTTCTTAATATAAATGCCTATTTGCGAAATTAATTTGTAAATTAAAAAGAAATGAATATTATTTTCATTTAGTGATTGGTGTTTATCAGTAAGTGGTTGCAGCAGGTGTGTGTTTAGGTGAATCTGGAAAAGAGGTGAAAACAAAATTGGTTTTTTTTTTGTTTTAGGACATTCACAACGTTTTACTAAATGTTGTCAAAAGGAAGATTACAACGTTTTAGGTAAACGTTGTGAATAGAAGAAAACACCACATTCCTAAATCGTTGTGAATAGAAGAAAACACAACATTTCTTAAACGTTGTATGCAACGGTTTTTACAACATTTAAAAAACGTTGTCTTACCTCAGGGCCTATTACACCGTTGGCTAACATAATGCTTCCTAAAACGTTGTAAAATGTATATAACAACATTTAAAATCGTTGTGAAAGACCCATTTTGTTGTAGTGTGTATATATATTTTTTTTGTTTTTTACTTGTTACCAATTTAAATAAAATTACATCAAAAAAAATTAAAAAAAAATTGTTTTTTACTTATTACCACCGGTTCCGGTTCACAGTTCATGAACCGCCGGTTTTGAAAAAGATGAACCTTAACCGGACCGGGTAACCGCCGGTTTCGGTTCAAAGGCGATTCCGGTTCAACGATGGGCATCTCTAACCGCTGACACCTCCTCCACTACAAAGTAAGCTTAAACGATGATCTAAGGATCGTTTAAATTAGTTCTTTTATTTATTTAAGTATATTCAAGTAACGTTTGTATTCGTTAGGGTCTATGTTATTTTTGCACTTCTGAAAAAAAAAAAAAACCTTGCACGGCCGTGTCTATTGTCTTGCACGGTCATGCCAAACGTCTTAAAAAAACTATTTTTTTATCTCAAATTAACTCTCACTATCAAATTGGTCATCTCTTTGGCCACTTCAAAATTGGCGATGCTATTGTGTCATCTCCTTTTTAAACTTTTTTTTTCTTATCTCAATGTAACATTGAGTATTATTTTCTCCTCTTCACTCAATCTCCCTTTGAAAATCAAATCCAATTAGTTGTCAAGATATAAAATCGTCGTTGAGACGATGATACACAAAATTCGTCATCATCACTACGTAATAAATAAAAAACAACAACAAAGTCTTCAACAACAACAAAATCTTCAGCAACAACAAAGTCTTCAACAACAACAAAGTCTTCAGCAACAACAAATTCTTCAACAACAACAAAATCTTCAACAACAACAAAGTCTGCAGCAACAGCAAGTCTTCATTATGTCCAAGATTGGACTCTCCTATCGGCCGTCCACCTTGCGGGGGCATGTTAGAAATAAAGAAGGAGATTCAACAAATATTCAGTTACTTAAGTTGGTATTGAGCCAACTTAGAAAAGTTACCTTAGTTAGAAGTATTCTCCAATTAGAATTATATTTAATATATTAGAATCCTAGTCATATTAGGTTTTGATATTACCTTATTTATTTCCTCTTATTATGTATAAATATGGTCTTTACAATATCAATAAAACTTAAGATATCTTACTCCGCACGTGAGTATTTCGGTGAAACTCACTATTCTTGTACAAAATCACCATACCATTGTATAATATTCTAAGAGGTCAAACAAAAAAGAAGAGCAAATTTCAAAGGGGATGAAGAGAGATTGATGAAAAAAGTCTATTTATCTGTTGTGAATTTTTCTAGTTATAACTTAAACAACTATTTGATGAATTTCAAATTAATCCATGTATTGATATGAGAGTCATTACCTTGTATTAATGAGATTTTATTCCACAACTTGTAACCCCAAAACTCATGGTAATGATCTCAATTAATTTGAGAACCATTGCACATCAATAGTGTGATTAAATTCTATAAGTTACAATTTCAACCCACCAACTTTATGCTATCATATCTTTCTCATCCAATATCAAATTAGACATCTAGATATATCATTTCAATGTTCGCATGAGTGAAACATGAACCCACAATAATTTTTGTCAAACGACAAATGATTCATGTAAATAAAATACACAATTTTCTTTACACGTAACATATTTTTCTAACAATGTCCATGAATCTTGACAATTCAAAATAATTGAGCAATCAAATTGCTTACTCAGATCCAACAAAGATCCCCTTATTGTGAGATGAGGCGATTTAGGTAACTAGCTAGGTTGAACTAATGTGAAGCTGCCGAACCAAACATGCTGGAATCGAGGAGCGTCCGCTCCCAAGGAAGCAAATACTGGTCATAGTTTCTGTAAATTGGGAGCGTCCGCTCCCAAGGAGGGGGAGCGTCCGCTCCCAGTGTCGTCTGACTAGTTTCCTATTTCAATTACGTTTATTTTAGGCCTAGGACTTGATTTTTTGTAGGCCTCTCTTTCCTTTTATTTTGTAACCTATATATTCAAAGGTTGATCAATGAAAAACACAAGTTTTGGAAAAATCCTAAATTGAATTCCTACATGGTATCAGAGCGGCATCATACACAAGTCTAAATCCATGACGGGGAACGATGCTAATTCTCCCTTTTACCTAGGTCCTCAAGATAGGCTAGACGATTTTATTACTCCTTCTGCTGCTTCATCTTCATCGTTCACAGCTGAACGATGGCAGGCTTTGGCAAGCCTTGTCGGTAATTCTAAAATCTCAATTAATCGCATCTATGGTCAGTTTGATGAAATTGCTTGGATTATCGATACAGGTGCTTCAAATCATGTAACTGAAACGCCTCGTGTCTTCTTAATTCTCGGACTATACCGGCATATCCAGTTGGTTTACCTAATGGGTATTCTGTGTTGGCTCATACAATGGGATCCGTTTGTCTAACAGACACCATTACCCTCTCTCACGTTCTATTTATTCCAAACTTAAGCTGCAACTTAATTTCAGTTTCTCAACTTTCTGATGATATTCACTGCACTGTCCAATTTAACTCATCTATGTGTGCTATACAGGACCGGTCGAGGAACCTGATTGGAGTGGGTGTTAGGAGGGATGGACTCTACTACCTTCGCGGCACATCTTCAGCTTTTTGTGCTTCAGTTACCGGATCGCCTTCTTTGTTGGAACTGTGGCATAATCGCTTGGGGCACCCCTCCGAGAATGTAGTAAAGCTTCTTCCTACGGTTAGTCGTGATTCTGACAGTTTACCTAAACCTTGTGATACTTGTTTCCGGGCTAAACAGTCTAGAGATAGTTTTCCTGTTAGTGATCATAAGTCCACTAGAATTTTTGAGAAGGTTCATTGTGATTTATGGGGTGCATACACTCATTCTTCTTCTTGTGGTGCACGATACTTTTTAACTTTGGTGGATGATTTTTCCCGAGCTGTCTGGGTCTATTTATTGGTTGATAAAACAGAAGTCTTTCGTATGTTTATGGCTTTCATTGCCATGGTAGAACGTCAGTTTTCTCAAAAGATTAATGTCGTCCAATCGGATAATGGTACCGAATTTAATTGCATGCTTGATTATTTCTTTTCCTCTGGCATTACTTTCCAAACATCTTGTGTTGGTACCCCACAGCAAAATGGTAGAGTCGAGCGGAAGCATCGTCATATTCTAAATGTTGCTAGAGAGCTTCGATTTCAGGCTCATTTACCTATTTTCTTTTGGGGTGAAGCAATTCTCACTGCTGTTTATTTGATTAACCAGACTCCTACACCCCTCTTAGGTAATAAGACTCCCTATGAGATTTTGTTCGAAAAAATGCCTTTCTTTGACTCTCTTTGTGTCTTTGGTTCTTTGTGTTATGCCCATAATCAGAAGGCCAAGGGAGATAAATTTGCCAGTCGTAGTCGAAAATGTATCTTTGTAGGCTATCCTCTAGGCAAAAAGGGGTGAAAGTTGTTTGATCTAGAGACAAAGAAATTTTTTGTCTCCCGGAATGTGAAGTTCTTTGAGACCATCTTTCCTTACAGTAATTTATCAACTGTGCCTCATACCCCAGATTCAGTGGAGATTCTTAACCAAGAGGCTGATTTTGCCTTTATTGATTATCCGGATATGGAAGATATTGTCTCTGAACCTTTGACAGTGGCTCCTGCGGATGTACCTGAACATATCATAGTTTAGATATTGCCTCTACGGATATTACCTCTACAGAGGTCTCATCTTCTTCTACGATAGACACATCTCCATCTGAGCAAGATGCTTTAGGGAGGGGCATGCGTACGAAAGTACCCTCCGTTCTTCTTCGGGACTACATTGCTGCTACTATCACTCCTGCTAGTCTATCCCCCGAGCACTCCACTCCAGTTGGCTCCTCAGGTACTCCTTATCCTATAGCTCACTATATAAATTGTGACAGTTTTTCTGTGAAATATCGTAACTTCCTTGCAGCTATTACCGTGGCTAAAGAGCCTAAGACTTTTCATGAGGCAATGTCATAAGATGGATGGAATGAATCTATACAGGCTGAAATTCGTGCCTTGGAAGATAATGCACATGGACTATGGTCCCTCTACCACATGGTAAGCGTGCTCTGGGTAGCCAGTGGATTTATCGGATTAAGTATAAGTCTAATGGTACTGTTGAATGGCTTAAATCTTGATTGGTGGTCCTTGGTAATCATCAGAAAGAAGGGATTGATTACACGGAAACTTTTGCTCCTGTGGCCAAAATGGTCACCGTTCGAGCCTTTCTTGCCATTGCTGCCTCGAAGAATTGGGATGCAGCATTGCGAGTTGTTCGTTATCTCAAAAGCACACCTAGTCAGGGTATTCTTCTTCGTGCTGATAGTGAGCTCACGCTACAAGGATGGTGTGATTCGGATTGGGCCGCTTGCCCTATTACTCGACGTTCTCTCTCTGGATGGCTTGTGTTTCTTGGTCATTCCCCTATATCTTAGAAGACGAAGAAACAAACCACTGTGTCTCGTTCGTATGCCGAGGCCGAATACCGCTCTATGGCGGCCCATACTTGTGAATTAAAATGATTGAAGGGATTACTGTTAAGCTTGGGTGTTCATCATCCGAAGGGGATTAATATCTTTTGCGATAGCCAGCCGACTCTTGACATTGCTAAGAATCCTGTGTTTCATGAACGAACAAAGCACATTGACATAGATTGTCACTTTATTCGTGATGCCATTGTGGATGGCCTTATCACTCCTTCCTATGTTCCAATCAAAACACAGCTGACGGATATTTTCACTAAAGCACTTGGAAAACAGCAGTTTGATTTACTTGTTAGCAAGTTGGGCATTCATAATCCCCATGCTCAACTTGAGGGAGGGTGTGAAGCTGCCGAACCAAACCTGTTGGAATCGGGGAGCGTCCGCTCCCAAGGAAGCAAATACCGTTCATAGTTTCTGTAAATTGGGAGCGTCCGCTCCCAAGGAGGGGGAGCGTCCGCTCCCAATGTCGTCTGACTAGTTTCCTATTTCAATTACGTTTATTTTAGGCCTAGGACTTGATTTTTGGCAGGCCTCTCTTTCCTTTTATTTTGTAACCTATATATTCAAAGGTTGATCAATGAAAAATACAAGTTTTGGGAAAATCCTAAATTGAGTTCCTACAACTAGGGATCAAAATTTCATTCTTAAAGATGGAAAAGCTAGCAAAGGGCTCTTGACGCCAAGCGATATCCAGGTATGGGAGTGTGTTAGATTACAAAAGCCTTCATATAGTTAAGATCCCAAGTTCGACTACCTCTTGGAGTAAAGTGGAGAACTTGTGTTAATATGCCACAAAAAGGAGTGGTTTGTGACATCTACGAGTGATTTTTTAGATGACGCGGAACGTGTAAAAGCGATCTTCCAAATGCAACGTATCATATTTTGTAATAGGTTTCAGTAGTGATGAAATTTAATATGAATTTGTGTTAGACATGACAATAGATCTTTAATAGACCATAGGGTTTGTAATATGATTACAATTTTCATGAATGATAACAAACTTTCTAAAAAAAAGATGGAAAATCCTTTTCAATTAAATTTATAATTAGATTGCTCCTAACCACCTCAAATATGGTCCTTACATGGCCTTTCTATTTTCAGATTCATACTTTCTTCATGTTATTTCTTTTACAAATTCCAAGTATTTACCCCTTTAAACTTAATTGGTATGAAAGATCAAACCTTGTTCTACACCTCATGAAGAATATTACACTTTAATAATTTGTGACAAATGACCCCATGAAAATAAAGCAAAAACAAGGATAAGCATTGAATCAGTGCTAGTTTATAAATAACAAGACCCCATGAAATCGACTTTCCCTTAAGGTCCGAATATATCAAATGTACTAAACTATCGTGTCTTTGGTCCATCTCCTAGGAGCCATACCATCAAACCTATTTTATTGCAATAATTCCTTTGTGGGCATAATAAACCATCATACTTGATATCGATAGAGATATATGTTTCGGGTTTGATGAATTTTGGGTAGTTGATAATAGTTATTTTCGGGTTCACATGTAAATTACTATATATGTGTGTGTGTTCAATGTAATTGCAATAATTCTTATGTGGCCATAATTAATAAATCTTTCATACTTGATATCGATAGAGATATACTACTCCGTCTCAATAAGAGCTGCCCATTTTTTGGGCAGCACGCAAATTAAGAAATTGAGGGGAAGTAAAAATGATGTGAGTGTAATTTGAAAATAGGAGAGAGAATGAGTGGAGAGAATAGTAAATTATAATGGTGTTGTGAGTATTAAAATAATGGAGGAGAGAGAATGAGTGGAGGGAATAGTGAAGATTCCTTTGCCAAAAAAGGAAAGTGAAAGCTATTAACGGGACACCCAAAATGGCAAAATGGGAAGCTACTATTGGGACGGAGGGAGTATGTTTCAAGTTTGATCGGTTTTTGATAGTTGATAATATTTGTTTTCGAATTCACATGTACTTCGAATTCAATTTGTTTTAAATTTACTTTGAGCCAAGCGTTTATTTTATTTCACATTTTTGTTTATAATTATGAGCAAAAGTATAGTATATGAAAATCTCTTGTAAAACGTGTTCTACGCTCGTCTGAGCGTAGAACGTGTTTTTAAATAGGCGCGGTGACATTTTTGTAAATAAATAGAACTTCTCAAAATGTGCGGTGGCATTTTTGTAAATAATTGAAACTTATAAGAGGCAATTTTCTACACAACAACAGACACATTTTAATATTGTAAATAATTGAAACTCACCTGACACTTTTTGATACTGCAGAAGACACTTCTGAATACTACAAGAGGCATATTTTAACATTACAACATGCATGCGTTTTTTAATTCACTTTGACACTTTTCAATATTACAACAGACATTTTTCAATACTACAAGAGGCACTTTTTGATACTGTAGAAGGCAGTTTTCAATACTACAAAAGGCACTTTTTGACACTACAACAGACATGTATTTTTTAATTCACTTGACATTTTTCAATATTACAACAGGTATTTTTCAATGCTACAAGAGACACTTTTCAATACTACAACAGACACTTTTTAACACTACAACAAATACTATTTTTCAACAATATCACCGCATTATTTAACATTACAATCGATTTAAATGTTTTTATTAGTGTCATAATAGATCAGGCACTTTGTTTATATTGCATCAGACACTTTATTGTACTAGAAAAGGCACTTTCGCAAAACAGGTTCTAGAATAGCTTATCCTAGAACTAGTTTCACACAAGAACAACTCCAAAAGTATGGGGGACCCTTTATGACAAATGAAAATTGAAATATTTCTTTATTTTCTTTTATGTAAAGTGTTCCATTAGGTTTATGTATAAAAGGTTGGAGATTTAATATACACCAATAATAAATTTTACTCTTCAATTGTCATTATTGTTATTGATTAAATCATCAATCAATAAAAATTCAATTAAAAAAATGATGTTCCATCTAACCGATATATCCTCAAACCAAATGTTTAAGATGAAGCCTTTTCTTTTTTACTTTCAAATTAAATTAATGATTAGGATAAGGACATAAAATATCTTTTATAAGTAAATATCAATAAAAGAAGGGTTTATTTTGACTGATGTCTACAATATACTCCCTCCTTTTCGGCCAAATTGATACTTATTTCCTTTTTGATCCGTCTCAGCCTAATTGATACTGCTCAACAGGGCCGGCCATTATGGGGAGCAAGTGGAGCTCTTGCTCCGGGCCCCAAACTTGAAGGGGCACCATTTTTTATTTTATTTTCATATTAATATTTCATTCGCTGCATAATAAATGTTATACTTTCAATTTTAGTTTGTTCTAAATAAATGTTGCATTTCAAATAAACAAAGTAACTAGTGCAATTTTAACAATTTACAAGTTAGTAAAGCATCTTTCTTCAAAATGTTGATAAATCAAATGCGACATTTATTTTGTAAAGGAGGAAGTACTATTGATTTAGAATAAAAAAATCTTAATTTAACTCAAGTAGATAATATAATACTCCATCCGTACCACTAGAAACTACACATTTTTCATTTGAGTAAACGACCAAAATAAGTGTAAAATAAAAAAAAAAAAATTGATTAAGAGTAAATTTGAAAAAAATTACATTCATTTTGGAACGGAGGAGTAGTATTGTAGTATTGTATATGCAACTTCAATTCAATTGGGTAATAAGGTTGTATTTGGAATCTACAATTTTATTTTTTCAACAAACCTAAATAATATTTTTCTTTAAAAATAAAATCAAAACCTAAATTGTTTTAAATTATTTATATGTCATGAATGTACGTTTAGTCATCTTTCTTCCATTATTCTCCATAACGCATCTCTCACCTTTCTCATTCTTTTTTCATTCTAAACTAGTAAAATTTAAATAGCCAAACTCCTTGCCCGGTCATTTTTCATCTAACTTTCGATTAGTGTGCTCACATTGTACTCTAAGATTTCAACTTTTGACATTTCAATGGCCACTGCAATAACCGTGATATTACGAGCAGAATTTCGGAGACGATTGCAATGACAGAATTATAATCATCTTCCATAACTTTTGACAGCCACACCCCCATATTCTTTAATATTTTCATACTTAAAATTTTCAATTACTAGTTCTAAAATTAGAAAATATAAATTTGGTCATGAAACACGATAAAAAAAAATTGACGACCAAATATATACACTATTATTTTTGTAGTTATATTTAGGGTGTAAGTTTTTCTTTCGAACAGGGCCCCTAAAATGTCAAGACCGGCCCTGCTGCTCAAAATGGAAAGAAATCTTTACTATATTTCCCACTCATTCTCTCTCCTATTTCACTTTTACACTCACAACATTCTTTCTCCTAACTATTTCTCTCACTCATTCTCTCTCCTATTTAATTTTTCATACTCACAATATTTTCTTTCACTTTTTGTCTCTCTTACTTTTTCTTAATCTGTGTGCCTATTTTTTTGGTATCTATTTGGCGGGGACGGAGGGGATATTACTTTTACCATTATTATCAAGTAAGAAAGTGAAAATAGCAAAGGGGGGGGAATAACTGTCTTAAAAGGATAAAATGAGTTGTGCAGTAGTAAAGTTAGGTTTTTACTTTCAATAAACGTCAGATATCTCTCATTGATTTTTGACGTGAGACATTGTAAAAAAAAAAAAAGAAAGAAAGTAGGGAAATAATTATGATGGTAGGATTAAAAATAATGCATGCTTCAAAACATTGGAATGGAGAACTTTAAATTGGTACATGTCAATTTATTCTGTAGGTCCAAATCTCCTTATTAATTTGAAGTATCCCATGTGAATGACAGTTCACCATCCCCAGTATTAAAGCATTTCCAATTTCTCTTTACTTCTTTCTCACACATATTACCAGCCACGAAGAGGCCTCGTCGAGAACGCGCTTCTCCATAACTACTTTGGTAATGCGTTTAATATGTAGAAGCCTATACGCTTCGATAACCAAAAGAAAATTTCTGGATATCGATGCCTCAAAGGGTTACGGATATCCGAAGCTTTGGAACGGATATCCACAGCCTTTGGGCGGATATCCGTAAAAAATAGATTTGAAGCCAAATCCAAGGCCAAGACAGAAATTGCTTTATTGAAGGTTTCTGGATATCCAAAAACCTTCAAATGTATATCCAGAAACCATCAAATGAATATCCAGAAACATTTTGAAAGTTTCTGGATATCATTTTGAAGGTTTCTGGATATCACTTTCATAAGCTTCTGGATATCCTTTCAAAGGGTTCTGAATATCCAGAACCTTTGAGACTGATATCCAGAAGTAACCATGGGACAAGGTCATGGCCAATACAAAAAGTCTCTGGATATCCTTTCAAAAGGTTCTGAATACCCGTAACCCGTTTCTCCATAACTTATGGAGAAACGCGTTTCTCCCTAGATTTTACGTATTACCATCCCTAGTAGAAAATGGTTTTTAATGATATATTTTATTCAAACGTATATTTTATTTTACATATCATTCTCGTACTTTTCACATTACAAATCATAAAATTTGAATTAAATTTTTTTTTTTTTTTTCTGGCCTAATATTTTACAAACTACTCCTTTTATCAAATTTGATTTTTTTATTCATTTTGGGACAAATGTAATACGAGTTAATTAATTATAAGTAAAATCAAATTCCCTCAATTTCGGATTAAGGTTCTTAGTTTGACTTAACACAGAGATTAAGAAAAAATAATGTTGTGAATATAAAAAGTAAATTTGCAGAGAAAAAGTGGGTATGGAGTTTTTTTTTATTTGAATGACAATTGGATCTCATCGTCCATTTTAGATAATAAATCAACTAAAAACCTTAAATTGATACAAACCAAAAAGGAAAATAAAAATCTTAAATCGGGACGGAGGGAGTGACATCGCTGCATGATCAGCATGACGATTGGGAGAAGGTAAGGCCAATTGTATTTAGTCTTTTGATGGCTCATAATATAAGTCTCAAAACACATGATTAGTTGATAATTTTTTTTATAAATTAATTAATATAGAAACAAAGAAGATACGGCTATGAAGATTGCTGTACTAATTAAGTGGAATGAAAAAGGTAATATTTGTGGGCTTTAAAGTAGGTGGCAAAAGCTACTTAGGAATATTAGAACAAATTAATCATGTAATTGATATTTTTTTTTTTTCCTTTACTTGATAAGCAACACTCCTTTTTTTCCATTATACGAGTAAATGTTATAGTTGGCTTGCTTTTTTTCTTATAAAAAAGAATTATATCTTATTTGTTTATATATTATTTGTATCATTGTGACTTATATTAAGATTAGTCTCTAATTTAAAAATGCTGACATTTTATAAAATAAATAAAAAGCCAAATATGCACTTATTATATGATGGAAGCAAGGCCGGTTATGAACATGTGCAAGAGGATCTCTTGCACAGAGTCCCATTTTTTTGAAGGGCCTCAAATTTTGCATTTTTATTTTTGGCCCTTGAAAATTTGTAAAATTATTTCTAAAATCCTAAATTTCTAAAATCTTAAATCCATATTTTGTATAGATTTAATTGTTATTATATATTATTCATTCCATAATAATGGTTACTTATTTTCTTTGGGCATCCCATAACAAATGATATTGTCCCAAAATGTAAATGAGACACACTTGTCACACTAAAAAATATGTCTAACTACTTTCTCTCTACTATTTACTTCTATACTCCCAGTACCCTTGCATTTTTTTTTTAATTCTTGTGCATTCAATATAAGTAACCATCATTATGGGATGGAGGGAGTATAGATTTCGTACTTATTTTTAAAAATAATACGGGCCAAATATTTAATTTTAGCACACGACTCCTATAATTATTGAGACGGGCCTGAATGAAAGTAGAAAAAAAAAAATTAAACGTAAAAAATATGATGTGCACTGATAAACTGCAGAACAGTCTAATGTTATTAGTAATTTAGATTAATCTTCTACATCAAATGATTTCTGCCGAGGTAAATGGAGAGGTTAATAATCAAGTCTCATCCTCTGCTCGTCTCCTTTCTTGAGGCATCTATAAAAAAAAAATAACGGCTACCCAATCGAATACAACCGCCCATGACATGTAAAATGTAGGGCTTCTTCTTAATACTCCCTCCGTCCCACGTGAATGCAAACTTATTTCCTTTTTGGTCCGTCCCACGTGAATGCAAACTGCCCAAAATAGAAATAAATTTATTATTTTATATTCACCCTACCCCACCCACTCATTCTCTCTCTTCATTTCCTACCACACAATTTATTCAACCAACTCCACTCATTCTCTCTCTTCATTTCCTACCACACATTTTCATTATCTTAATAATATTTCTTAATTATCGTGCCCGGAAAAATGGTCCACAATGACGTGGGACGGAGGGAGTATGTTTGTATATATACTAGTACGTACAGACCCCGGATTGCACGGTCAGTATCCCCAATCTAGCAATTTTTTTTTTCTCATCACCTTCAATCTACTTTATTATTCACTATCGACCTTCTATGTAAAACTATCAAAACTAAATTGAAAACAAAGAGATAAATTATGTCGAAAAAGTGATTAAAAGAAAAGCGAAAACTGAGGATCTACCTATTTGTGACATTGAAAAGTTTTCAATGGTATAAGTACATCATATGAAAAAAAATATTAAAATATTATACAAATAAAGCATCTTCGTTCTGTACTATCCATATCCACATCCACCCTTACCCCACCCCATCAATCGCCACCCCCACCACCACACACACAAAAAGAAAAAGAAAAAGAAAAAGGAGGCAAAAACAAATCTGAAACATTTGAGATTTGGATGATCGATAAAAAATAGAAAACTTTAAACACTCTATATGAGTCACCATACATGAAGCATCTTCTACATAATAAAAATATATTATATGCACCCCTCACACCCCATGAACCCCCACCCACCCACCCACCCACCAGCTCTCTCTCTAACGGGCACATAAACACACACACACACACATAAAATAAGTAAATTCATTGTCAAAATCCACCCCCCACGCACACAATGTGCGTCCGACCAAGCTATGATCAAAACGCTTTAGGAGAGTCCAAGAGAGAGTTGGTTATGTGCCAATATCGGAAGTTACTAAGTCGGGTCTTCCCCGAGCTTAGAACCATAATATCAGATCATGCAAAAACCCCATGCACATACGCTCTTAAATTTCGAGTTTCAGAAGTGGACAACTCAAAAAAGAATATAGTCTGTAATAAGATGATGGAGAAATTTTTAGTCAGCATACAATGTCATTTACCTATCAACAGAAATAGTTTCTCTACTCATATGTATGTAGCCTTTTCTTAAGCTACTGTACTAGATAAATCCATACTATCAATTCTCACATCACATAATAAAACACTTAAAATCAACATAAATAACAAGTACCTAATAGGTTTATACTCTCATTTGATTACTCCAAGCATGGTAGCAAAAAAAACTCCGGATGAGAACATGTCTTAATCTACCAAAAAAATACCCTTTTTGAAAGCCACACCTCCTGAATTCAGTTCTTCAGTTCTACAGCACACCCGACTTCAAATTAAGAAACAAATAAAAGAAAAGGAAAAAATAAATAAAGTACCTAACACACATCTCAAATCATCAAAAAAAAAAAACAAAATTAGCTCAGACTTCTCTAATAAGACCACCAAAATTAGAGAAATCTACCCAAAACATTAGCTTCAAATTTCATATCAAGAATGTCCCGAACATATTTCTTAAATCCAAAAATTCTCAAAAGCTATATATTCATACCCCAACGCCTGTACCATCAAAGTTCACCTAACACAGTTAATAATGCTTTTGTATGGATAAAACTACCCTTTCATAGCTATGCTTCACCATTAACCGATTTGAGTAATTTTTGAAATATCAATCTTGAAAAAACTAAAACCCTAATTAGATAAGAGAGATCAGAAGAAGGACATGAGGTAATGGAATATGAGAGATTCAAAGTTGAGAAAATTAAAGAGGGAAACAGAAGCCCAATTGTGAATACTTGTCTCATTCAAATAGGCACCATATTTTCTCAAAATTCAATCAATCTCCCCCTTCCCCCTCCCCAAATACAATCGAAAAGTTTGGTCACGGATCAATTAGTTGCTGAAAAAAATGGGAAATGAGGTTCTAGTGAACAATGTATACCCATTTCTCACTGAGAATCCAAGCGGTACTTTCAAATTGAAAAATGTTGGTTGGTCCGCTTGAAGGTACACTGATGATAGTCTGATGCCAAGAAATCAAGAGACATTGAAACACGATTTTTTTTAGAACTTTTGAAGATATGGGTTCTGATGAAAAACTTTAGGGGAGGTGTGGTCGTAGAAAACAAAGTCAAAATCTGAGAGCTCCTTAGTTGATGTAATTTAAGGTTATTTAACCAACAAAAAAAAATACAACAGAAGTTAACAATTTTATTATTAAAAATTCTCATGTATATTGTATTAGTTACTTTCCTAATATTATTAATATTGTATAGTTTCTTTATTTAATGTTTATATAATAGCTTGGTTAGTACTCCTACTCTTATATAAATATATACCTCTTGTTATTAATAAAACATAGTCATTTATATCAATTTTGTTTCTCTCATATATAAATTGATTTCGTTTAACCATCATTTATTATATTATAATATCAGAGTCATACTGCTCAATTCTCCGCAAAACCCTCGGCACAACCCTATGCTGAAACCCACCACCACCAACACTTGCCTCCGCCATACACCACCATCAGCAATACCATGGCCAGAACCCTTTCTCCTCAACACTAATCGCCTAAACACCACCACCCTCTTCCGTCTCTCTGCCCTCGGCTCACCCCTTGTCCGAAACTTCTCCTTTTTCAAACTCCATCTCAAAAACACAACTGTCGGCAAACCCTCCTTGTCAAAATCCCTTGCTTCTGTCATTATCAAAACTCTATCTCTCTAATACAACTTGCCCTGCCATAAACCATCAAAAAGTCTCTCCTCAAACCCTCCACCCTCGGCACAATCCAAAGTCGAAAACCCTTTTCCACCCTCTATATATCACAAACCCTAATTATACATTCGCCTCTCCTCCATAACCACCCACCATCTCCATCCTCTTAAATCATAACACCCTCGGCATATGCTGAAACCCATCGACTAACACCACCCTTGGCATCGTATGCCATTCACAACACTTGATCGAAAACATGTTCAAACAAACTGCTCACCAACCTGTTACACAACCTGCACCCTTGGCCTTCTTTGGTCTCAAAGTCGAAAACCCTAACAACACAACTTGCTTCTGCATCCCACCATCAAAACTTCATCCTCTTCAATCATACTACCCTCGCCATATGCCGAAACCCACCTATTAACACCATCATTGGCATCTTATAGAATCCATACCACGTGATCGACAACCTGTTAAAAAAACTGCTCACCAACCTGTTACACAACCTGCCCCACCCCACCTTTGGACTCCTTTTGTCTTAAAGCCGAAAACCATTCTCCATCAACACCAACCTCGGCCAAACCCTGATTGCCGAAACCAAATGGCAACAACCTTTTTTCTCTTTTACATATTGAAAACCTTCCAAGTTGTGTACAAACCCTACAAAGCCGTCACCATCATTCACACAACACACATCTTCACAACTCTACCCTCTGAAACCACATCACCTTCGACATATACTCAATATCGAAACCCTTGTTGCTACCACCTACACAAAACCGCAACACTACCATTCGCTCAACCCTCCTTGGCCGAAACCCCTTACTACCCCCACCCATCTTTAAAATTCTCACCTCATAATCCTCCATCCTAAATAATATCACCCTCCACATATACCTACTTGTCGAAACACTTGATGTTGCCACACCCAACCCCACCATCACGAACCCTAGTTCTACATCAACCTCTCTTTCTTCACTACCCTCCATCAAAACTTCACCCCCCTAAATCATACCACCCTCGAAAATTGTCAAAAATCACCAATGCAACCCAAGGCCAACCCTATTTGTCGGTATCAAACCCACTATTCTTTATCAATACTCTTGATGTTGTAAGTATCCCAATCTGGGTCGTTAATGTTCCGTCAGCCCAAATTAATGATTTATTATCATTTAGGGGCATTTTGGACATTATTTTGACAATTTGAATGAGGAAGGACGTCTTAGGAATAAAAAAATGGACAATTACCTCGCTGGAAAGTCTGTCATTCCCAATAAAATGGAATATTGACCATTTAGATAAGTCAAAACTGCCAGAAACAACTTTCTGCAAAAACAGGCACGCCTGCTGGGGTCATCCGCGCGGATGAGATTGTCCCTACAATCTAGTCCATGTGGATAAGATCAGCAGCCAGGCAACCTATAAATATCCCCCTTCTCTCTCAGTTTAATATAGAGAAAAAGCCCCAAAAAATATAAAAACCTACTGTCACTCTGCCCAAATCAACCCTCAAACAACCATTTCCACTTTCAAAACTCAAATTCCACACCATATTCATCCCCAAATCCATCCCAAAACCACTCCTAACCCTTTGAAATCCTTCAAATCCTAAACAACAAACCCAAGAGAATTGGTAAACCCTCAATCTCTTCACTCACATCCCTCATTTATGCATACACTCCATGTAAAAATGATGTGATTCTCCTTACTATCTTTTGTTCAACTCCCCTTTTCCTTTGTCCCAAGGAACTAAGAGAATCTCCATAGAACTCATTTCCATGGATGATCCTCCTAAATGATCCACATCCCCTTTTTATTTTATGTCATTCCCCCACTCCCCTTTTTACATTTCTTGGTATTTGTTTGCTTGACCAAGAAGATGGTCATCTTGGAGTTCATCTCTAAGGATGACCACTTCAAATGGTCCATATTTCATGTTCCTTTACATGTTTAGTTTTACTTGCTTCCTTGACCTCAATATGGTCATCTTGGAGTCAATCTCCATAGATGATCATTTCAAATGATCAACATTATTTACATTTCTTGCAAATTTCCCTCTCCATGTCTAAGATGCTCACCTTGGAACACTTTTCATGGATGAACATCATCTAGACATCACAAAATGGGTCACACAAGATGTACAAGATATACTTGAGTATAGGTCTCAAGGATGGTCTTCCTATGACCACCTTAGAGATCTTCCTCTAAAGGTTGATACATCTTGACCCATCCTTTTTCAAATTTCCTTTCATGTTAAAAACCCCTTTTTCCTAGCAAATGAAATGCTCACAAAGTCCCAATGTACCCCCGGGATGATTTGATTAATTGGATTCATCACTTATGACCACTAATCAAAGTCTAGGGAAAGAGAGGACAAGCATGGATGCCAAAAATCCAAATCCCCATTTACTTTCTGACTTTCAGTTACAATTCTAGTTAAGTCCTGTAAATCCAGTTAACTTTCTGGAAATTACAGTGACTAAAGCCAAAGCTTGTAAAATATGGAGATCGGACCTATCCGCGCGGATAAGATTGCACTACAATCTTGTCCACGCGGATAACACTGTCACATGCAAACAGTCCCTCAAATTTTCTGTTATTTCCAGTTTAATCCTTGTTTTCAAACTTTTTTTCAGTTCAGTCCTTATAATTTCATTTATTTTCAGAAAAACCCCTTTTAATACACACACACACATAGAGCACAAAAAGTTTCAAGTGAGGAAGACTCGTCGTACGAGGCATTCCGGGTGAACACCAACGTTCTTCCCGGAGTGTAACGTGACCTCCGAACCCATTTTCTCTAATTTAGGGTATTTTTCAAAGTTTTGACCCTTAAACAAAAAACGGCGTGGCGACTCCGAAAAAAACAATTTTCTTTTAAGTCCGATAAAGATTTTTCAAAGCTTTCCAAAAACAAACAAAAAGTCTTGTCGGGCGACTCAAAAAGAAAATTTTCATTTCTAAAGAAAATCGGCGCTCGCGGATACACATCATCACAGTGGCGACTCCGCTGGGGATCGAGAAAAAAGCTTTTTTTAATAAAAAATAATAAAAAATGATACTCGGTATATAGGTGGAAACCATTAAATTTCCTGTTAACGCCTCCTTACCAGAGTCGGGGATAAAATATGGTATAACAATGCCACGTACCGGTGTCATTTCAAAAAAAAAAAAGATTTTATGGGTCAAACTTCCGTCCCAACACTTGAGACTTTCTTTTTGGTTTTGTGTGTGTGTGTATTTTTCCCGTTATGCTTTGTTGTTGTTTTGACCGTCCCGGAAAAGTCAAATTTTGACTGTCGAATCGATTCTTTTAATTGCCTTAAATTTTATGTGCTTACATGTTTTCAAAAAAAAATCTTTTTTGCATGCATCATGCTTTTAAGACACATTTGAAAAATTTCTGTTTTTACTCAAAAAGGAAGATAGACTGCCGCACACTACGCGCACGTCGACCTTACACTGCACACTACGTCCTTAACCCGGGAAATCTCAGTAGCAGCCTGGGAGGCCTTACTACGCCTCTCGGTACGAGCACGGGACGACCCAAATAGCCATTAGTTTACCCTCGTGTCGACCTTGCACTTGTCCGTGACACACTTTTTCCGAGACTTGGTTGGTTTTTGGTCCGGTCCGTGTCAGACTGTGTCAGTGCATGCCCCGTGTAGGTCAAACCCTAGTCAACGTACCAAGTCAGGATCCCCCGCGGACCTAACTCAGTCGAAGCCATGCCGATTTTCCGTCATGAACTTTGACCCGATCCTGACTGGGGCTCGGACTTCGGTTTTGATTCACACGGCTCATACACCGGCTCCCGATATGACACCGAGTCATCTAGGATTAACGCTCAATCCATGTCTAATTACCGCTTAGCCAACGACGGAGTCAAGACCCCTTGCGGATTATTATTAGTCGAAGTCATGGCAATTTTCTATCAGGGCACTTTGACTCGATCTTGACCCTCGACGCTGACCTTGCCGGTAATTTACATCGAGTGCGCGTTAAGACTTTATGATCCGCCAGACCTTGGGTTCATTTTCCTTTTCGGTCGGTGGGATCCGCTTGCCCTACGAAACCCTTGTTCGGGGTTACAGGTTGGTCCGCAGGCGTAGTGATGGGTCCCACTGATCCAGGACTTAGAGTAGTTAAAAAACAAAAGAAGAGAAATCTTTTCCAACCGCTTAGGTTTTAATAAAACACGTTTTAAGTAAACGGGAACAAATAACTGCATGTTGCATGAGCCCTGACCCCAAACACCTACCCCTTTTCTTCTGCCCCCAAAGTCTGAACCTCCCTTGTATCTTCCTCCCACAGCACCTCGCAAGGCTTGGGTACGGACACCGGGTCACCGTCTGGCTAGTTGGGAAGAATCAAGCGCATCGTCAGCTTCACCGTTTGCGGCAAGAAGCACAGATGAATAGCCTTCTGGAGGCTATTAGGAGCCATGGTTTGGCCGCCAGCCTTAATCCCGATGGCACGTTCACCGTGGAAGAAGAGGAGGACCCCAATCCCACTCTTGGTCGCCCTGACTACTCCAGGAAGCCACCGCCAGCCTCCTATGGTACTACTACCAGAACCCATGCTTCTCGATCTATGGGTTAGCCAGTCCTCAACCACAGACTACTGATCCCATATAGTCTGGTGGGACAAGCCAGTTCGCAGTTCCTCAGTGAGGACAAAATCAGTACGGAATGTCTTCCCATGGTTGGGGGTACCTCGGAATGCCGCAACAAGTTGGGATCCCACCGCAGTTTGGAATCGATCAGTCCGGACCTTCACAACAACAGTTCAGGGTACCACAGCAACAGTTTGGAATGCCACCACCACAGTTTGGTCTAGGGCAACAGTCAAGTGCCCCTCCTCTAAATGATGTTGGTCCAGCTGCCCCTAACAACTCGCCAACTTCCACAAACCCATTTCTCACTCAAGGTCCAATGGGCCAGCAAGCCCCCATCCCAGTCTCATTAGAATCACCAGGATCGCAGTACCCTCCTGGTTATACACCATCACCCCAGCCGGGCATGCAGTTCAACAACCAGGGATCACAGCCCGCATTTAAGCCTACTTATGAGTCTCACTACGGGAACCCGAGCTACCCGGCCACCTCAGGTCTGCCACTACCCTCTTTGCCAATTGGAAGCCAACAACAAGCCGCTGGGTTCTATCCCTTTGCCCAGGCTCCTACTTACACTCCACATGGTAATTTGGGCCAAGGGCATGTTTTCACCTATGTCCCCGGACCGGCCATCCCTTCCACCAGTGTGCCGCCAATGGTAACTCCTCTCTCCAGCTCAGTCACTGGTTTGAACGCTACGGCTCCACCACAGGACCCTCACTTGGCCTGGTTCATGGAACAACACAAGGAAATGAAAGCACAGATTGCCGAGCTGAAAGGAAAGAAGGCAGCCCTCCGGCCCACAGATCCTGATTCTATTGTGCCTTTACCCCACAAGTTCGTGATGCCTAGTTTGGAACTGTTTGATGGGACTGCCTGCCCAAAAACCCATCTGGATACCTATAACCTAGCTATAAAAACTAAAGGATGCATGAACCAGCAGCTGGCCGATTACTTCAGCCTCTCTTTGAAACTGGGGGCTCTGAAATGGTTCTTCCAGCTGAAACCTGAGTCTAGGGCCACTTGGGAACAGATCACCAACGCCTTCACCGAAAAATACAAGGCCAACCTGTAATGGGAGACGAATCGGGTAGACTTGCAAACAACTGTGCAGCGCCCTGATGAGAATATTGGTGACTTTTACAAACGTTGGAACCTTAAGCTGAGTGAAATGGCCATTCCTCCTTCTGACGAAGAACAGCTAGACATCTTTCAGTCATGTTTGAAGCCTCACCTAAGAGCATCCCTCAGCAATTTCCACTATCCAGATCTGTGTGCCATGGTCAGCTCTGGGGCTAAGTTTGAAAAAGGCCTACAATCGCAAGAATAAGCAATCGCCCCTACTTACCAGTACCGAGCCACTGTCGCCAATCCTATTCCTGCCTAGCCCAAGGGCAAAGAAGTTGTCAACTTTGCTGGACAGAATTGCAATAATGCCACTCCTTTCATGCCTAGGAAAGTCGAGATGCCCAAGCCTCAAAATATAAAGTTCAGTAACTTTGGAATGCCCCTGAGTGAAGTCTTCAGAGGACTAGTCAAGGAGGGTTTGATTCGGCCTTTGGACAATTACCAGCCCAGAGATCCCAGCATCCCTTTGGATACCACCAAACATTATGCTTTCCATCAGTACCACGGGCACCTTACGGACGATTGTATAGTACTGAGGAAGGCTATACGAGGGCTAATTGAGAAGGGAAAGCTAAAAGTACCCTAGGGGCCCAACATAGTCAACAATCCATTCCCTAGGAATAACAACAGGGTGAACATGATTGAGATCGGAGAGCCCTCTCATGCCAAGAAAGGTTTGAATGATGAGCCAGACGAAGATTCCCAAATACCCCTGATCAACTTGGTCGAGGATCCCGAATTCAGATTCCCACCCAGCCCCAGGAATGAGGGACAGGTTGGTTCCCCCTGGTCCCATATTAGCAGCTCCCTGCACGACTATGAGGCTCGCTACTTCTCAGAAAAAGGGATAGCTGACACTGAAGAACTGGGACCATTCAGATCAAACTATGAGAAGACCATTTACACGAGATGGCTAGAGCACTCAAGAAGAATTGAACAAGAGAGCTTTAGATGGGCACCCATATTAGGGCTTATTAGTAAAGAGGCCGAAGCACACCTCAAGCTAATACACTTCTGCAAAATGGTCCTGGGAGAAGCGGAGTACAGTCCTGATAATAGCAAAGGTGAAGGATCAGATGAGGGGGATTGCTTCTATATACTCCCTGGGGTCAAATATGTACTGCCTCCTTTTACCCTTCTCCCACAGTTCCTGGGAGGAAAAGCTGAGTCACAATTGCCACTTCCAGCATTGGGGGCCTATGATAACTTCTGTGGTTGCACACACCCATCCTCTCATAATAGATATGATCGGCGCTCTCTCCTAGCCAAAGTTTGAATAATATGGGATGATGATGATTCTGATGATAGTGACGATGACTCTGACGACAGTGATGACGACGAGAGTGAAGAATCGACTGAACCCCAAGACCCGAAATCTTTTTGGAACAATCACGCCAGAAATGACCGCATGGGTGCTAGGCACAATGGGTGGTTGTCGGCCAGTAACGATGAAGAGCCGCCAGAGAATGTGGATCAGGAACCAATGGAGACTGACCCCTATGAGGAGTTTTTCTCAAGGTGCAACTGTGGTCAATGTCCAAACACGTCAGAGGATGAGGAGCAACAGACCCCATCTAAAGAGGAATATGGATCTGAAATCCTAGAGCACAACATCCCCTATGAAAAGCTAGTAGGCGAATGGAGAAGTTTCATTGAAGCATTAATCGAAAAGGCAGGCTTTCAGCCTCCAGCGGACAATGAGCTTGTGAATGTCATTGGATCCCTTTCTTCCTCCCCTAGGATGGACGACATCACTGCTATAAGAGTCACTGCTGAACCTAATGAGCACACTGAATGACTGGAATCGTTAAAAGGGTCATGGATCTGGAAGCCGCTCCAGTTGCCTTCGTACTCATGGATCCCCATGACGCCTTTCTAGTAGCCCCGATACCCAGAAACAGACCCTGAGAACTCCTCATTTGGACCCAGGTGTCACGAACCCTCGCTTTGGGCCAGACAAACGGGCACTGCCAATCCTTCACTTGTGGTTGCTTAGCTTGCAGAAATGAGAGGAAATTGGTGTACGATGAGATGGAAGCCGACAGTCAAAAGATTGAAGAAACTTCGGGGGACGACCACATAACCGAAGACATGAGAGCCATGAATTTTTCTGGGGCTGAATATGTAGATGTCGTGGAGTTCAACACCACTTACCGTACTTTAGGGAGAGGATTCTCGAGCATCCGATCTAAGCAGATAGTCAAAAGCCTGCTAGAAAAGGGACGACTGACCCCTATCCTCCCCAATGAGAAAGTAACCATTGTCAGATCAAGCCCGCCCGAAGGCAAAGTAACAATCCTCGCCAGGATTACCAGGGAAGCAGTCACTTTTCCCGAGTGTATCTCATCTCTGAGAGAGGTTCTGGACACTGGCATAATACCTGATGCACCTTTAGCGATGCGCGGATTTTAAACATCCTCTTTTTTGTTTATCTTTTGAGTCGCCACCTATATTATTCATTTGGAAAACATAAAAAAACTATTTTGAAAGAGATATTGGGTTCGGAGCTTAGGTTATGAAATGGGAAGGTCAAGGAGCACCCATTTCACCCAATCCGTAGATCGGTCTTGCTAAAGAAAAGAGAGGTTTTCGAAAAAGAAGGGGATTTCAAATGAAAAAGAATAAAATAAAGATCCATTTAACGGGGTTAAACGGAATGTAGGATCGATTGCTTCGAGACCATCCCCATGATTTAGGGAGGCTCTAGGTCGATCCTAGATTCTATGTAATTATACCACTCTAACAATCAATTAGAAAGGAAATAGGGGTTACCTTGCGTAAAGGTGATTTGGGCAGAGTTTTGACTCAAGTTTAGAATCGAATCTTGACACGGACAGAGCTTCGCCTCAGTCCTTGACTCGGATCTTGATGTTTGTTTATCAACAAGGTTGACAAACAAACTTTGAGGTGATTTTAGGGGTGATTTACAGGAATCTTTCAGGGAGAGAAACCAGTAAACGTAGGGGGATTGTTGGGATTGTCGACCTCTGAAATACTGAAAGTCATCCAGTATTTATAGGTGTTAGAGAGGTAGAGGTGGAGATATAAAACACCTTGAGAAGGTTCCAGACTCCAAAATTCATTGGTTGACCAGATGGATAAAGTTTTATCCCAAAAAGAGGTTGAAATCGACGAGGAGACTGTCATCTGCAGGCTGCAGAACACCAATATCTCACGCGAGACACACTATTCTGCGCAGGATATTGCAGTCAGTGGACAATTCTGCCCTTCCCTCGTTATCTCGTATGCAGTTTAGTCCCAAACTAACGGTGGTTAGTTAAAACTTAACGAAACATGACGAAATGGTGGATTTCCACTTCTTGACTCAAAGCGAGACTTAGAGCGGTATAAATGTGATCCGATGGGTTCAGAATGGGGTGTCTACAGAGCCCTTCTTCGACAAGTCTTATGGAAGAAGTCATGTCGACGATAGAAAAGATATCATTTTAAACATCGGGACGGTCGGACCGCACGGCTTCCTACGCATCTCTATCGGAGAATCAGATCATAACGTAGTTCGACTCCAAAACACGAAAAGGCTGCTTTAGGTATTTTGAAAATCGAGGAGATTTTGTTTTGAAAAGATAGGTTCATACTGAGAAATCAAATCAAGACCCAATTCTGAATATACACTTTTGTCGAAGATTCGCACATGCGGGCTCAGAACACAACGAGGAAATATGTTAGAAAACAAAGGCTCACCTGTCCAGTCCTTTGAGTCCTGTCGTTTTATTTTTGTGACGATTCGCCTGTCTGGGCTCCGAATCGGGCTTTTAGTTGTTGAGGATGACGATTCACCTGTTTGGGCGTTGAATCGAGCTTTTGATTTGACGATCCACCTGTCTGGGCATTGGATCGGGCTTTTGATTTGACGATCCACCTGTTTGGGCATTAGACCGGGCTTTTGATTTGACGATCCACCTGTGCAGGCGTTGGGCCAGGGCTTTGTGTTGACGATCCACCTGTGGCGTTGGGACCGGGCTTTTGTGTTGGACGATCCACACTGATCCACCTATGGGCGTTGGGCCGGGCTTTGTGTTGACGATCCACCCATGCAGGCGTTGGACCGAGATTTTCTTTTGATGATTCACCTTTCTGGGCTCTGAATCATGTGGAATGAGTTGATCTCTGGATCAATCATTTTCGAGCAACTGGTGCCGTACCGGGCGATAGCGTGGGTGTCACGTTCAGCTCGTTCCGTGACTTGCGGTGCCGATTTTTCCATGTTTCCTTGCTAGTGTGTCTTTTCCAAGGGTAAATGTGTTAAAATTTTGAATTTTGACGTTGTGTAGATGCTTATTGTCGCGGACAATTTGTAAAATTCCAGAAGGTATATCTCGCGTGAGATATCATGTCTCGTGCGGGACTTCTACTGTCGGGGCAATATATAACAGCAGTTGCTATTTAATTTGAAAATACCTCTTTTCAAATTCTCTCCCTAGCTTGAGCCAAGGCGATTTTCCTTTGCAATTTTTCGAGTGTTGCTTGTTGATTCCTTCTCCCAATCAACTCTCAATCCTTCCTCCCTCCACAATCCATGGCTCAAGAAGGAAAAAAAATCCAATTTTTGGGAGTTACTTGCTCGAAAAAGATTACCCCCGCGATGACCTTACGTTTGATAGGGATGTGCATATTTCTACCGCCGTTCGGGAAGGTTTGGTAAGAGCTTCTCTCTCAATTCTTGTTTCTTGTATTGCATTGCCTTTGAACCCATGCTTTTTGAATTCAAACTTCATCAATGGCAGTTTTTCTTTGCTTTTTGTCTAGAACTAGGTTCTACCTTGCATGCTTCATTTTTCGTTGAATTTGTTGGATGCTTGTTGTTGCGTTGTGTGCGTATGGGTCCCCTACATATCATGGATTGTAGGAGGGGTTGATTCGGGTAGTTAAATGCATCTTTGGGCATGCTTTTCTTGTACGCACACCAAGTGTTCGATGAAATGTCTCAATGAAAAATTTCTTCTATTTCTTTGGATTCTTGTAATGGGAGGTTGTCTAACATTGTCCTTTTGCTTTTCCTCTGTTTTGCAGTCATACAGGCCGATGAAAAACTGTCGTGGAAGTTCGAAATTGGCCCGAGCTTTGTGGGACAAGATCAAGGGCCTTAATGGGGTTCGAGCTAGGATGGCTCAAACGGGGCTTTTGACCTTCGTTGATAACCTCCAAGGGATGAGGCGGACTCCCCAAGTTCTTCAGGAAATCCGAAAGAGGTGGTGGGATACTACTCGCCTTGGGTGCATACTGCGCTTCGGGGAAGCTACCATGACTCCGACTGATTTTCTGGCTATTATGGGGCTAGAGTTCACCGGTGAGCCCCTTCCTAAGACTACGGGTTATAAGCCTGCGAGCCCAGCTGAGTGGAGACGGTTGATTGGTTTTGCCCCTAACAAGGTTAACGGGTTTGCTACTGAGTTGTCACCTCTTCGAACTCAGCTTGAGGCTTATGCGCTTAAGCCGAATGCGGACACTGATCGGTTGGTGCGGGGCGCCCTTTGGTACATTCTATCGGAGACTATTTTTGCGAACCACTCTTCTACGGCTCGTCTCTCTCTTTTAGCTTTGTTGGTTGATCTGGATGATGTGAGGACTTATGATTGGGGCTCAGCGGGGCTAGCCTTCTGTTATTACGCCATGGACGAGGCGTGTAGGCACACCAAGGATTCCATGTCAGGGTATTCTTATGCTTGGGAGGTATGCTCTTGATTACATTTTACATCCTTTATACGTACTCTTTGTACGTATTTCGTGCTGAATACATTTCTATTTTTAAGTACGAGATATGGGGCTATGTTGTCTTTGGTTTGTACAAGTTTGAGTTGGATAGCCGGGACCCTCTGTTTCCGGATATCAGGAGGTGGAGCCACCCCAATCGGAGTGTTGATGAGGAGGAGGATCAGGAGTGGACCCTGACGGTTGCAGAGGCGCGGGCCATGTTGGACGCCTTTGAGTATGAGCGGCTGGGCCTTTACCCATGGACCTTGGTTGAACGGGAGGTTCACCGTGCTTGGGATGCCACTGCGATGCAGAGGATGTTGGTATCTCTGGAAGGGGATACCATGTATCTGGGCGAGCAAGTCTTCCCTCAGCATGGCCGGGGTTTACTGCCATATAGGGTGCCAGCGGATCCACCGAGAGCGATGTACCCTACCCACTTCATTCCAGATGATGATTATGCCGATCTTGTGGTGGGTTGTGCAGCGATGGCTCGTGTTGTCCGAGGAGCTTCTTATGCGGAGTTCTTGCCTCGGCTGATGGGTCCTCTGCCGGCGGGTGCTAGGCGATCGCTTGCTTGTGGTTCCACCTCTGCCTCTGCCTCAGGTTCGTCAGCCCCTAGCACTTCTTCCCAGTATGCCGGTTCTCTGCCCTTCGTGCCAGATTTTGGTCCTATGAGCTACACGTATATGATGGGGAGCATGCCGATGATGGGCCACATCCCGACTCCGGATCATATTCTCGAGGGTTACCGCCTTCCGCCTGATGTCTCCTCGGTATGTTTGTGTTCATACTATTTCACGTATTCATCCATATAAGTGTATATGTCCGACTTCATCTGAGCATCTCTTTCTTTTGTTGTCAGATCACTATGTCCACGGCTGATTACAACCGTGGAGCGAGCAAGATGGCAGGATTGATGGCCTTGGCGTCGGACCTATCTGAGAGGCTGTTCCAGAAGGCATCCTTGGCGGCTTCGACGGTGGCCTCTGCGGTGACTCCGACTTATGGAGCCAAGAGGTCGAGGAGGGACGGCATCCCCAATGGTGGTGAAGGCGGAGGTTCTGGCGGCTCGAGTGACCTGATGGCTTGATCCTCTTTTCTCCCCATTTGTTTTCTGATGACTTGTAAATATTGGCCATGTGGGCCTAGACAATTTTTCCTTTTCTTTGGTACCTGTTAGCACGTAGATGGCACAAAAACATGGTTTTCCTTAATTCCTAGTCCTAGGTCTAATTATTTAGTTTTCTAACTTTCTCGACTTTCCGTGGTTGAAAATGAAATGGCCACCTAGGCCACAATTTTGAGCTTGAATTTGGTGTTGCACTACATGTTAGGAACTTTACATGCAGGTTTTCGAGACTTGCTTCGTCAAGTCGGGGCTAGATTGTTTATTTGTGCGGAAGCTGTTCTTTGTTTTGCCGTGGCGATGTATCGCGCGGGACAAGGCATCTCGCGCGAGACACGCTACCCGAGCGAGAATCCTCTTCCTTCTTGAACGAGGATTTTGTCGGTTTTCCCTATAAAAACACCACAGTAGTCCGGCGGATAACTCATCCTAGCCTTTCAAACTCTAGATTCTGTTAGGGTGGAGTTCTTGTCTTCTTTTTCAACCCTGTGATCCATGGCTTCCAAGGAGATCGCCCCAAACGTCCATAATTGTTGATGATTTTTCTTTACCTTCTGAAGTGGTTGAATCCTTCAAGCAAGCCTCAAGGGATTTTGTGAGGTCATTTCACAATCGATCTCGTAATAGGTTCATAGCAGAATTCGGATTCAGGATCCTCTTCACCTTGAAGAACCTCCAACTGGATTGGATTCTTTTGCAGGGTCTTTGCTCGATTTTGGGATCCCTCTGTTCATCTCTTCAATTTTTCTCTTAATGAGATGGTGCCCCTCTTTTGTTGAGGAATTTGCTATCATCTGGATATGCCTTTGGTAGGTGAGATTGCTTTGTCCCTAAATACAATAGGAATCATTCGAGGCTTTGAATGAATTGCTAGGGATCCCCCTTGATACTTGCTATGAGTTGGTTCACCGCGAGATGGGTAGATTGTTCTTCTTTTCTGAGCGATTCGGCGGAGATTCGAGATGATGACGCCTCTCATGTTTACAAACGGAACTTTTTGGCCCTTTCTCTTTTCGGAGATGTTTTGTTCACATGCGGGGATGGCTTGGTTGACTCCCAATTGGTGGAAATTGTTACGCGAGGCTAGGAAACGTTCGGGGAACATCATTTCGCTAATTTTGGGTGAAACCTACATGGTCTTGATGAGTTGCATAAGACCGGTGCCATGACTCAAGGGAGCCCTCTTTTGTTGACTATTTGGCTTAGGGAGCATCTCAAGTTGGTAGGTCCCCGTTGGAATATTCCCCGTTCACATATCATACGCGAAAGTTCTTGATCAAGGATCTCTTGGTGGAGGAGTGGGCCAAGTTGATTGCGAAGGTTGTAGCTTCTTTGATATCCTTTGGTGTCCACCTTATTGGAGATTGAACAAGTACGTTGCCAATACCGAGGGTTTTGACGGGGTTGTTCTCCCGGGTTTGCGAGATTCCTCCTTTTATTTTCCCAAACGGGTGCTCAGTCGGTTTGGTCGACGGCAGGACACTTATCTTTTCGACGGGGCCTCTCGTGATGTGTCTTATATTGGTGTAGAGTTTGCGCGTAGTGCTAGCTCGGCATGGGGTGAGGAACTAGTCGGGACCGAGTCGAACCTTCGGAATTTTGATGCAAGCATCTTCTTATCGACAAGTATTTGGATTGGTTCCTTCATCTTAGGTCACCCTAGTGTGGAGAAAATTGATGATCTGCGGCTTTCCTTTGTTAGGGGATTCTTTCGTAGCTAGCGGTATTTTGCGAAGGAGCGAGGCTCGATGCGATCACGCTGCTAATGTACGGACCGATCCAACCCGGGATTTTCTTGATGGGGATTGGTACGAGGCGAGAGCGAAGAGATGCACGGAAAGACTGCAAGCTTTAGATAGGCCCAATGTCTTCAAGAGGCTTTCGGAGTCCGTCTTTACTCGTCTCGAGGATGTTACGCCGAAGGGCCCAGCGCAAGAAGGATCGCGAAGACGGTGGTGATCATGTCCGCCGGCCTACCAAGTTAATGAAAGGATAGATCTTAAGGAGTACCAAGATATTGCTTTGATAGATCAATAGTTTTGTTTTATTAGTATTTTTTTTCAAGTTTGTTAGCTTAGCAAATTAGTCGTTGTGGTTAGGATTTCCCTTTTGTCATCTTAATAAAATGCATTTGATTAATAAAAGGACAAAATTAGATTTATTTATTTGATTGGACCGGAACGAAGAATTTGCCTCGTTCCTCTTTTACGTGATTAAATAAGAGGCTCGGAGTCTAACGTAGTTCATTTTTGAGAGAAAAGGACAAAATACGGTTTCGAGTAGAGGGTAATCTCGCGCGAGACAAGGCCTCTTTCTTTTTTTCTTTTTATGAACACCCTTTCTTTTACTAGGCCCAGCGCTCTTCGGGTTTTCAATCTAAGCGGGCTTCTTTTCTTGTGCAAGCTCTAATTTTTGCCTAGGCCGTCCCCTTCGGGATTTTGACCTAACGAGCATTTTCTTTTAGGCCAAGTCACGCGAAGTATTTCTTGAGTTTGTCCATGTTGGTGGCGGTAGGCGATCTCAGTCTAAGTCCGCGGTGAAGAGGCTCCCCGGAGAATATCTTCTTTACGATGTAGGGTCCTATCCATCTTGGTCCCCGCTTGCCTAAGCGGGTTGAAAGGTCCCGGGACGATGCTCGCGGAGAACTGGGTCGCCCACGATATTCCTTGTCTTGACCTTTTTGTTGAAAGCTCTTGCCATTCTTCTTTGGTAAGCTTGAGTGTGCTCATTTGCTTTCGGCCTCCTTTCGTCTAGCAAGGCTAACTCTTCGTATACGCTTTCTAGCCGATCGACTTCGTTCACTTGGTTTTCTAGGAGAACCCTTAGTGATGGTATTTCCAATTCTATTGGCAAGACAGCCTCCATTCCGAAGGTGAGGGGCGTAGGGAGTCTCTCATGTAGCTGTTCGGACTGATGTGCGATATCCCCACAGTGCCAAGGGTAACTTGTCGGGCCAGTCTTTCCCGGTGATTGCCATTTTTCTGATGATGGTTTCGATTGTCTTGTTTGCGGCTTCGACTGCTCCATTCGTTTGAGGCCTGTAAGGAGATGACTTGTGCCTTGTAATTTTTTACTCGATTAGGAGGTGATCAGTTTCCTTCTCGAAGTGTGAGCCATTATCAGATATCATCTCTTACGGGACCCCGTATTGGCAGATGATGTTGTGTTTGATGAATTCTGCAACCTTTCTGGCATTCAAAACTTTGTAGGAGGCGGCCTCGACCCATTTAGTTAAATAGTCGATGGCTACTAGGACGAAGCAGTGCCCATTGGCTCCTGTGGGTGTGACCTTTCCAATCACATCTATTCCCCATGTCGAGAACGGCCAAGGAGAAGTCATAGGGTACAGTAAGGAAGGCGGTGCGTGTTCAAGGTTGGCATGTATCTGACACTTATGGCATTTCTTGACCATTCTGGTATAGTCAGCTTCCATGGTTAGCCAAAAGTACCCTTGTCTGATGACCTTTTTGGCAAGCATGTTTCCGCTCATGTGGGTTCCACATATGCCTTGATGAACATGGTCCATTATTTCTCGGGCCTCTTCTTCGGTGGAACAAAGGAGGTTTCCTGGGGAATGCTTCTTGAATAGACGGCCATCAATGATGGAGTAATTAGCGGCCAACCTCTTAAGGGCGATCTGAGTCTTCTGGTCTGTCTCAGGTGGGATGGTTTCATCTAGGATGAAATGCCAAATATCATGGTACTACGGTTTCTCTTCGGAGTCCTCGACGGTGGCACATTTGGATAGCCATTTGTCTTTGCAGTCATGGAGATCTATAACGGCGCAGTAGGCAGGAGTTGAACGTCGTGTTATTTTGAAAGGTTTGACTGCCTTTCCTTTAGGGGTTTCGACCAAGGAAGCGAGTGTGGCTAATGCGTCTGCAAACTGGTTTTTATCTCTAGGAAGATAGTGGAATGAGACATCCTGAAATTGTTGTGCCAACTCTTGGAGGTGGGCACTGTATCTTTGAAAGGTTGGATCTTGGATCCTCCCACTTCTTGATGTCGATTGATGATTAACTGGGAGTCCCCGAATACCTCAAGTTCGGTCACGTTGCGTTCTAGGGCTGCCTCAAGCCCCGCTATACAAGCCTCATATTCCGCGGTGTTGTTGGTGGCGTCAAAGTCAAGACGTATTGCTAGTGGAGTATAGATGTCGTCAAGGTCTACCAATAACATTCCAATGCCGAACCCTCTCTTGTTGGCTGCCCCAATGAAAAATAATTGCCACTTATTTTCGTCTTCTATACTCATGATGTCTTCATCAGGGAATCGCGGGTCTTCCTCCTTCGCTTCGTCACAAGGAAATTCGGCCAAGCGATGCAGAATACACTCCCCGGCGGATTTACAGTGGACGTAAGTGATATCATATCCCGCGAGCATGAAGTACCATTTAGCCAGTCTCGAAGAAGAATTTGATTTGTCTAGGATATACTTCAAAGGATCCATTCTTGCAATGAGACAAATCGGGAAGGCTTCCATATAGTGCTTTAGGCTTTGTGATACCCAAACAAGAGCAGCACAGGATTTGTCGAGTGGAGAGTAATTGATCTCGCTGCCTTGGAATCTGCGGCTGACAAAGTAGATTGTATTCTCTGTGTGTCAAGCAGGCTATTCTTGAGCGAGCATAGCCCCTAGAGCGTTGTCAGTGACCGTGAGGTATAGCTTTAAGGGGTTTTCCTTATGTGGTGGAACCAGGATGGGTGGGGAAGTTAAGTAATTCTTAACTTCCTCGAATGCTTCTTGACATTCTTCGGTCCACTCTTGAGGTGCATTTTTCTTAAGTAACTTGAAGATAGGATCGCACATTGTAGTCAATTGATTGATGAATCAACTGATATATTGGAGTCTACCCATGAATCCCTTTACTTCTTTCTGCGTTCTGGGTGGAGGCATGTCCATGATAGCCCTTATCTTAGCGGGGTCTGCTTCTATGCCGCGCTCTGTGACCATGTACCCTAAGACTTTCCCTTTGACCACTCCGAATGAGCATTTTGCGGGGTTGAGTCTCATCTTGTGTTGTCTCAGTCGATTGAAGAATTTTGAGATCCACAAGTCTTGACCATCTGTCCCTTTTGAGTGGACAATCATGTCATCCACGTATACCTCTATTTCTTTGTGGATCATGTCATGGAATAGTATCGTGACTGCCTTTTGGTAAGTAGCCCCAGCGTTCTTGAGACCAAACGGCATAACCGTGTAATAGAATGTTCCCCAAGGTGTGGTGAATGCTGTTTTTTTCTGGTCCTACTCTGCCATGAGCATTTGGTTATACCTACGAAGCCATCGACGAATGAGCGGACTTCGTATGCTGCCGTGGCGTCGACCAACATGTCTATGTTTGGTAGTGGGAAGTCATCTTTAGGGGATGCCTTGTTCAAGTCTCTGAAATCGACACAGACTCGTATTTTTCCGTTCGACTTGGCTACTTGTACCGTGTTTGCTAGCTATTCTGGATACTCGATCACTTTGATAAACCCCACGTTCAAGAGTTTCATGATTTCCTCTTTTACTTGCATTGACCATTCCGGTTTAATTATGCGTAGTTTCTGTTTGACTGGCTTGGTGTTGGGTAGCAGCGGTATCTTGTGCTCTACAATTGACTGATTCAACCCAGGCATATCTTTGTAGGACCAAGCAAAGACGTCGACATATTCTCTGAGGAGAAGGCGTGTCAAGGTTTCTCTGTCTTCCCCCTTGAAGAAGTACATCGATCTTTGTTTCTCCGGGGTCTTGTTGTCCCAAGATTAACCGTTTGCATTTCCTCGTAATCTTCAGGCCATTCTTTCCTGACGACCTACTTGCTTTGCTAATTCTTTTAAAATTTGTTCATTTTCTTGATCTATCTTATTGTATGATTCATTATTAATATGTTCGTTGTATTGATTGTTATTAGTTAATTCATCATTCATGATGTTAGCAATCTTAGGGTACTCGGAAAGATCAAAGTTTTCATTAAGGAAGTAAGGGAATACATGTTCGGCCACCGCCTCGATTTCCTCCTGAGTGAGTTCATCAGAGGTGGAGCCTGATTCTAATGTGAAAGTTACAGGGCCTATCTTCCTGCAGGCATGGGGAGAACAACCAAGCTCTTTGATCATGAAGTCTTCATCAACAACTGGTCCTCCGGTGGCGTGCCAGTTTAGAATTGGCTCATCACATTTCTGAATTAGTCTTGTGTAATCAATAGTTGGAGTGTTCCCCTTGGTGATTGTATGGATCTGGCTGTCTTCTAACCGGCACAGGTCTTCAAACTGTCTCAGCATGTCCTCTCCCAACACAAAGTCCCATTTGCTTGTCATTTCTGCCTTCGTGCCCCACAAATCTTTAGGGATTAGTGAGACGGTTATGTTTCATCTGGTGAAGCGTCGCAGTCGCTGAAGATTTCAAAGCCCGGCTGGCGCTTTCCTTTATTGTCAGTCCATGGTTCTGAAAAGATAAAGTAGAGGATGCTTTCCCCTTCCCGAATGAAGTAGCCATTGAGTGTCTTTCGATATGGTTCGAGATTGCAATCTTTGACCTTCGGGTTATTGTGGCCTTTGTATGTGGTTCCTTCCCACTTGACTTGAGTGAAGTCCCACTCTTCTTCGTCATCTCCATCATGGATGGAAGTGATGTATCCTAGACCATGCTTTGTGTGTGGTGAGGGAACCGGTGGTGGTTCCGTTACCCCTTGCAAGTGTTTTCCAAGTCCCAAGCCAGGGAAGTATCCTTTTGCTTGCATCATTCTCCAAACAGGAAGGTTTCCAGAAAACCGAAGTGCCTTGGAGTAATCGTTTTCGTTGCAAGTTTCAAGGTACTTTCTTTCTCGATCTCAAATAAGTAATCATAATTGAAAAGGAAAATACTGACTAACTATTATTGAAAAGAAAACTTGATACTCTTGCCCACAAATGAGGATTTTGGGCAAGTAGTTCCCAAACTAGACTAGACTATCAATCGTTTCTTTTTGTAAAAAGTAAATAACTGAAAAAAGAAAAGGAAGCTTTCATTTCTTAATCCAACCAAGGGCGCCTCCGCTAGGAGCAAGTTTGATGGTGTCGTTGTCAATTAAGTCTTGGACTGCATTCTTCAGGTTGAAACAATCATTGGTATGGTGGCCATGGCATTGATGGTAGTAGCAGTAGAGGTGTGGGGCTCGACCTTCCTTCTTGGGTTGGTAGCCTTCCATTGGGTTCATCACTCCATCCTTGTGAAGACTTCTGAAGAGATGACCGAGAGAGATCCCTCCGATATCAGTGAAAATCCTTCCCTTCCTTTTCTTAGCCATTTGATTGTGGAGGTCTCGAATGTGGTTCTCGTAGTGTTGCACAAAGACATTGTGGCGAGACTGATATTCTGATTCCATTTGCTCCTTGAGGTCACGGTAAAGAGTATTGAGGCAATACTTGACCCTCTCATCAATGTCATCTTCAATGTGGGCTTCGAGGGCGCTACACTTTTGGGTCATAGCCTCGAGTTCGCTTTTGACTTCCTCAAGTTCTTCGATCAGTATCTTTGTCTTCTCAGCTTGAATGGACTCTTCCAAGTAACGCCATTCGTTGCTATTGTCAATATGTTGCAGAGCTTTGGCGAGTTGATCCTTGATGCCACTTAACTCTTCTTGCACGGATGATTGCCCGCTGTCGGAGCCACTTTCTATATTCCGGAAATCTCTAGCAATGCGGATGGAAGGTAAATCGAAGGCTTCTCTCCAACCTTCCACATGTTCCATTTCAGCGACAAGGGACTTGGTCAACTCTTGTAGAGTTTGTTGTTCAAGGCCCTTCTTGGTGATGACGTGCTTTTCAGTAGACATTGTGTTGGGAGTCTTGAAGTTGAGTAGCTTCGGAAAACTGACAGAAGAGACGCAGAGACGACGTCAGGATCATATCTAGCCCCAACGAGTCGGAAGCAGGCTTAAACGGTTCAGGCTCAATTACAGCAAATAGAGGCATTATCTCGCGCGAGACATGTAGCCCCGCACGCGACAATCACACGGAAAGTCGATTTTTATTAGACCTAATTTTTGGTCGGAACGGAGAATCCGTTTTGAGGGGTTTCTAAGGCCTTTATCATAACCTAACGACTAAGCAATCAGTCCGATTTTTGTAAAACAAAGCCATGTAAGATTGTTTTTTGAAGGATGTTATTCTTTTTTTCTTTTTAAAGGGACATTCAAAAGGGTCATTCCGAAGGGACTTTTTCCGAAGGGACGTTTCCGAGGGACTTTTCCGAGTCCTTCTTTATTGTCAATTTTACATGGCTTTATTTTGGTAAAAAACAAGAAAAGATCACCAAGTCAAACCGACCGGTCACGGAGTGATCCTATAAATACAATCTACATGAAAATGTGGCGATGCAGGGCTGGAAGGCTAGGCTCCCCGTGATATGACAATCTAGGTGGATTGAATACGCGGAGTGGGATGATCCAACTTCGGAGAGACCGGCGACTAGGTGGTTACCGTCATCCGTCCTTAGTGTGGGTCCCGAGTTTATAGAGGGTATGTAGTGCAATGACAGATACAGAATGAGTGCGCGTGTGTGAGAGTCAATCTAGGTGATAGAGTAAAATAGAAATTTTTTTTTGAAAATAAAGGAAAAACAGATAGTGGCCGCACCAAGTGGTTGCCTACGTTTCTCCCAATTTTGGAAGACTCAGGCCATCGTAGTTCCACATAATGAGGGAGAGAGAGAGAGATGAATAAATTAATTAAAACTCCCGAATCCCCAATGGACCGGACTTTAATAAAATAAAACCCAATCACACGCAGTTTATAAATAACAATCAATTATTTAACTAAAATACGGATTCGAGTTCGACATCCTAAGGGAGGCCTTAAGATGAGGGAACTCTGCAGATAATGAATTCTGGGATCCCCCTTGCATGTTCGACCCTCGTCTTGGACTGTGAGATGAACAGGGAAAATCAGAAGACACCAGATTGCCGAAGCGATATCTCGCACGGGATAAGATATCTCGTGCGAGATATGCCTGATCTGGAGCAAAAAAAAAACGAATTATATATATATATATATATATATATATATATATATTTTGAAAACCTCTCCTTTAATTTTGACGCAAGTTTAAGCCTCTTAATTTTATTGTCCCTAGCGGAGTCGCCACTGTAGCGATGCGCGGATTTTAAACATCCTCTTTTTTGTTTATCTTTAGATTCGCCACCTATATTATTCGTTTGGAAAACATAGAAAACCATTTTGAAAGAGATATTGGGTTCGGGGCTTAGGTTATGAAATGGGAAGGTCAAGGAGCACCCATTCCATCCAATCCGGAGATCGGTCTTGCTAAAAAAAAGAGAGATTTTCGAAAAAGAAGGGGATTTCAAATGAAAAAGATTAAAATAAAGATCCATATAACGGGGTTAAACGGAATGTAGGATCGATTGCTTCGAGACCATCCCCATGATTTAGGGAGGCTCTAGGCCGATCCTAGATTCTATGTATTTATACCACTCTAACAATCAATTAGAAAGGAAATAGGGGTTACCTTGCCTAAGGTGATTTGGGCAGAGTTTCGACTCAAGTTTAGAATCGAATCTTGACACGGACAGAGCTTTGCCTCAGTCCTTGATGTTTGTTTATCAACAAGGTTGACAAACAAACTTTGAGGTGATTTTAGGGATGATTTACAGGAATCTTTCAGGGAGAGAAACCAGTAAACGTAGGGGGATTGTTGGGATTGTCGACCTCTGAAATACTGAAAGTCATCCAGTATTTATAGGTGTTGGAGAGGTAGAGGTGGAGAGATAAAACACCTTGAGAAGGTTCCAGCTCCAAAATTCATTGGTTGGCCGGATGGATAAAGTTTTATCCCGAAAAGAGGTTGAAATCGACGAGGAGACTGTCATATGCATGCTGCAGAACACCAATATCTCGCGCGAGACACGCTATTCCGCGTGGGATATTGCAGTATGTGGACAATTCAGCCCTTCCCTCGTTATCTCATATGCAGTTTAGTCCCAAACTAACGGTGGTTAGTTAAAACTTAACGAAACATGACGAAATGGTGGATTTCCACTTCTTGACTCAAAGCGAGACTTAGAGCGGTATAAATGTGATCCGATGAGTTCAGAATGGGGTGTCTACAGCACCTCCCGTATAGAATGCCATAATTATCTCTAGCGCTGAGTATTATAAAAGGGAGCCGGGACTGCTACATAAAGCCGAAAACGAAAGAGGAAAGCCACCAAGCCTAGGAGGCAATAGTTCTTGCTGCATGCTAATCGTGGGAAAGCTCAGGCAGGCATGGGATAATGCAGACCCTGATCAGGATAAATCAGAAGAAGCCCTAGCCCTGTGGGCCATCCAAGGAACAACAACGCAATCTCAGGCTCAGAGACCCGTAACATGGGAAGAAATCCGGAAGGCTGCCCGATCGAAAGCCTTGATCATACCCAATATCCCCGAGCTCAGCCCCTCACCATTGCTAAACTCAGGGATACTTGCAACAAAATCAGTCAGAATCGATGTCCAGTTGCTAAGCAAGCTCCTCCTTTGACCCTAGCTGCATTAAAAGAGTCCTGCAAAGAGGCAACAGATAAGCCAGAGGGAGAAGTAAACCTATTGACTAGATCCGGGCAGATCCATTAGAGTAATCCCTAAACAGATAAGAAGTCAGCAGACCCGGCACCCAGGGAGAACCGTAACCCCTATGCCAAGACAGCTGAAACTCCTGACCCCCAGAAAAAGGATCCTGTACTCACTCAGTTAAAGCAGACTCAAGCCAATATCTCTCTGTGGTCTTTACTCACTTCATCTTATCCCCACAAGTTGAAGTTAGAGGAAAGTCTGTCCCGCACATTGGTCCCTATTGATGCTACCCCTGACGACGTGGTGCAACTAATTGGGAACATCCACTACGGAAACATAGTCACCTTCACAGACCTAGATCTCCCCCAGTTCGGAGCTAATAATAATGAGCCTCTCTTCATCACGGTCCAGCTAGATGAACGACGTCTCCCTCAGGTTTTAGTTGACAATGGGTCCGGAATGAACATCCTCCCAGCAAAGATCATGAGCCTGCTTGGCATCAAGCCCACAGATCTGAAGCCTTCCTCCCTCACAGTCAAGGCCTACGACTCAACATCTCGTATTGTACTTGGGTCTTCTACTTTAAACCTCTGGTTCGGCAAGAAAATGATACCCGTAGAATTCCAAGTCATTGATATCCCAATCACCTTTAATGCTCTGTTGGGAAGACCTTGGCTGCACCAGGTTAACGGGGTCGGCTCGAGCCTTCATCAGTGTGTAAAGTTCGTTTCAGATGGGGATCTAATAACCATTTATGGGGACCTAGTCACTTTGGAAGGCACCGACACAGGTGGAATACCCATCCTGGAGATCAAACATGATGAGGACGGTTTCATGCTGACTGACTTCACAGTCGAGTCCCCTAAGGTCTAAGTTTGAAACGTGGATCTGACTGTCACCCGAGACAAAATCCCACCTGTTATGAGGATGATGAGAAAGATGAATTACCTACCTAGTCTGGGTCTCGAGAAGCACCTACAAGGAACTCACAAGGTCATTGAGGTGAAGGAACAGAAAACTCGCCATGGCCTGGGATATTAACCAACTTCAGAGGGGATTGCAAAAAAGAAAGAAATTGCTCGGAAAAGAAAAGAAGCTGCTGCAGGAAAGGTCCCTTTCAACGGCCCCAAATCTCCCTCTTTCAGTCTTGACATGACTGACTACTTCGTGAAAGGAGCTCCTTAGCTGGATGATGCCACGGTCAAAGAGCCCACAGAAGGCTGGCTAAAGCTACAAGAGAACCTCAGTAAGTTCAGGGGAACCAGAGCCAACCCCATCCGTAGAATGTTTTTTGACCTACCCGAGTTATCTGGGGCTACTACCACCATGAAGAGCAAGTACACTTTCAAAGGGGTACCAGAGCTGGTAAAGCAATTTGAGAAGCTCAACGAAGTCATTCCGACTGTCGAGAAGGCCACAACAGCTGAGTTTGAACTGGTCATGCCAAAGGCCATGACTCCAGAATTCTCCCTAGATGAATGGGATGGCCCCGTCATGCAGCAGATTTTTAGGGAAGAAGTGCACATTCCAGACCTGATCGATTGGGGCTCAATGAAAGAAATGGTCCCAGTAATTGAAGCAGGAGGACAGAAGCCGCTAGATCCCCGAGCCATGGTCATACAGTCTGCCATGCCCTTGAAGAATTGGGAAACTTTCTCCGATCCGTCCGCGAGCAAAGAAGAAATGGTCACGAAGCTTGGATTGGTCCCACGTCCCCTTGTGTCCACCTATTTCAAGTCCTCTGAGTCTCTTGTCGTCGAATTCGAGTCCCTAGAGTCGTCTGATGGACTTACGCCAGAAGACTATGAAGTTGTAGCCAATGTTGTTGGTATAGAGGACCAATCGGGTTAGATTTCGGAGTAAAAAGGGAAGAAAATCGTCGGAGCTACTGCCGTTCAGGGCGGCCGCGATTGGTACGGAGGGCGACCGCCCTGGAGGACAGAATGAGGGTGCAGAATTCTCTGGAGTTGAGGGCGGCCGTGCTTGGTACGGAGGGCGACTGCACTCGTGTCGGGGAAGGAAAATTCAGGGCCCGGTTTTAGGCCAATTTTCGGCTTCCTTTTGTCCATCTAGGGTTTTTTGTATCCTAGGGCATATATTTAAGCAAAGTTTTGCCCCTAAACACATTGTAACTTTATACAAACATATTATAGTGCAAGATCCTGGCTTGGTAGTGCCCCCAGACGTAGCCAAACATATTGGTGAACTAGGTTAACAATTTCTGTATCTTTTCTGTGCTTTGATTTCTTGTGCTTTGTTTTGTGTGCTCTTATTGTTCTTGTGGGTTTGCTTGGGTAGTGGAGGGCCATATCCACAACAACTGGTATCAGAGCCTTGGTTCCAGATCAGGGTTTAATCGTAAGATTGGTTTATCGAGCGATTGGGTGTTGTCAAGCAATCAAGAATGGGCAAGGACGAACAGGCGGTTGAGAAGTTCGATGGGTCTGACTTCGGATTTTGGAGGATGCAGATAGAGAATCTCTTGTATAACAAAGAACTCTATAAGCCTCTAAAGGGTGTCAAACCGGAAGGAGAAACGCAGGAAGATTGGGAACTCATGGATCGAAAGGCCCTAGGGGTGGTCAGATCTACTTTGTCAAAGTGGATTGTGAAGACTATCAAGAAGGCAAAAACCACAAAGGAGCTATTGGATTATCTTACTGAGAGATTTGAAACTCCATCTGCTGCAAACAAGGTTGATTTGATACGCAAGATGGGTAGTCTCAAGATGCAAGAGGGAGGATCCTTAGCTAAACACATCGATGAGTTTATGGATGTTATAGACTCATTGACTGCGTTGGAGATTACGTTCGATGATGAGGTTCATGCGTGCTTGTTGCCAGCGTCTTTACCAGGAAGTTGGAGCGGGATGGTGACAGCGATCAATGCTTGACGAGTAAAAACAAATTGAAGTATGATGATGTTAAAGACTTTCTCTTGGGCGAGGAAAATCTCATGAAGAAGTTGGGGACATCGACTGCTTTGGGATCGGCCTTAGCTACTACTAGCAGGGGAAGGCCGGGTACTAGCAAACAAGGGAGAACTGAATCTAGGGAGAACGTGGTGGGTGGTAAGGGCAAGGCCGTGGAGATCAGAGACAAACCAAAGGTTGCAAAGGGATCGGTTCGGTGCTATCCTTTGTAAGGAGTTGGGACACTACAAGAAGAATTGTCCCAATCGTAGGGGCAATTCGGTGAATGTGACAGTCGAAGGTGATGATGTACTGGTTCTGAGTGTTAGTAGTGTACTAGAATCATGGGTGCTAGATTCGGGGGCATCATTCCACTCTTGCGGGCATGCAGAAGAGATGGAGAATTATACTTCCGGTGATTTCGGTAAGGTCTATCTGGCGGATGGTGAGCCTTTAGAAATCAAGGGGAAGGGGATGTCGAGAATAGGAGCATCGGACGGGAAGGTCTTACATGCGAACGGGGTCGAGGGCACATTCCGGGTTTGAAAAAGAACCTATTATCGGTTGGGCGAGGTGGACGAAGAAGGTTACAAGGTAACATTCGAGGCTGCAGGAAGCTGAGTTATTACCAAGGAGGATTGTGAGATCGCTCGGGGTAATAAGGAGGGGACATTGTATTTGGCGAATAACACCAAGGATAGTATCGCGGTGGCGTCGGCCGGGGTGATGCGATTTGTGGCACTGTCGATTAGGTCACATGAGTGAGACGGGGATGAAAGTACTTTGTTCAAAGGGACTACTACCGGGTTTGAAGACAGTTAACGTGGGGATCTGCGAAGATTGTGTGTTTGGCAAACAGGGGAGAAATAATTTCTCGAGGACGGGTAGGGCTTTGAGGGAAGCAAAGTTAGAACTGGTTCACACGGACTTGTGGGGACCATCTCCGGTAACTTCTCTGGGTGGTGCGTCATATTACATGACCTTTATTGATGATTCAACAAGGAAGGTCTGGGTCTACTTCTTAAAGGGAAAAGATGAAGCTTTTGAGGTATTCAAGAAGTGGAGGGCCTTGGTGGAGAATCAGACGAGACTTAAACTTAAGTGCTTAAGATCAGATAATGGTGGGGAGTATGAGCTCGGTGAGTTCAGGGAATATTGTGCAGCGAATGGTATTCGCATGGAGAAGACTCCAAAGCGCACACCACAACTCAATGGGGTTGCAGAGAGGATGAACAGGACATTGAACGAGCGGGCAAGAAGTATGAGATTGAAGTGTGGACTTCTGAAGACGTTCTGGGCATATGCTGTTGACACGGCGGCTTTCTTGATCAATAGGGGACCATCGGTACCATTGGGGAATGGAATTCCAGAGGAAGCATGGAGTGGCAAGCAGGTAAATCTGTCCTTTGTTCACATATTTAGTTGCGTTTCATATGTTCATATTGATTCTGCTGATAGAACTAAGTTAGATGCAAAATATGTAAAATGTACGTTTATTGGGTATGGCGGGGATGACATCGGGTATAAGTTTTGGGATGACCAAAACCATAAAATTATTCGTAGTCGAGATGTGGTATTCAATGAACAGGTATTGTACAAGGACAGAAAGGGGGCATATGATGATATTAGTTCAGAACCGAAGGTTGTAGAGGTGGATATTCCAGACTCGGGTGGGAGCAGAACGGTTCATGATGACCATGGTCAGGAGGTCACTGAAGATGAACCACATACTCCGAAACCGGATATTCCGCTACGTAGATCCAGCAGGTTGCGTGGATCGCCTGACAGGTATACTCCTTCCAATTACTATTTGCTGTTGAAAGATAGTGGGGAACCGGAATGTTATGCGGAGGCTGTTCGTAGTGCACTTTGTAATAAGTGGAAAGCTGCGATAGACGATGAGATGGACTCATTGAAGGCCAACAAAACTTGGGAGTTGACTAGACTGCCTTAGGGGAAGAAGGCATTGCATAACAAGTGGGTTTACAGAATTAAGGAGGAAGCAAACGGCAGTAAGCGTTACAAGGCAAGGTTGGTTGTAAAAGGGTTTCAGCAAAAGTATGGTATTGACTACACCGAGGTCTTCACTCCTGTTGTGAAGATGACCACTATCAGAATGGTTCTGGGGCTAGTAGTGGCGAGATAACTTGTTCTTTGGAACAGATGGATGTAAAGACGGCTTTTCTTCATGGGGATTTGGAGGAAGAAGTTTACATGGTACAACCAGAGGGTTACTTGTCTAAGGGTAGCGAGGAACTGGTTTGCAGATTGACTAAGAGCTTGTATGGCCTTAAACAAGCTCCTAGGTAGTGGTACATAAAGTTCGATGGATTCATGCACGATATTGATTTTATCAGATGTGAGGCGGATCATTGTTGCTACTTCAAGAACACGGACAATGGGTACATAATCTTGCTGTTATATGTGGATGACATGCTAATAGCGGGCTCTAGCAGTAGAGAGGTAAACAGATTGAAGGCTCAGTTGTCAGAACGGTTCAAGATGAAGGATTTGGGAAAGGCCAGAAAAATCTTGGGCATGCGGATTGACCGGGATAAGGAGTCGGGTAAGTTGGTTCTTTCATAAGCAGAATACGTTGAGAAAGTCTTGGCAAGGTTTTGCATGGAAGAGGCGAAGCCAACAGGGACACCATTGGGTATGCACTTAAAGCTATCCGAGAAGGACTCACCTATGGGCAAGGAGGAGCATGACAAGATGGAGAGGACTCCATATGCTTCGGCTGTGGGGAGTCTAATGTATGCAATGGTGTGTACAAGGCCGAACATTGCACATGCGGTGGGAGTAGTCAGCCGGTTCATGGGCAATCCAGGAAAGCAACATTAGGAAGCGGTTAAATGGATCCTGTGTTACTTAAAGGGTACTGCTGGTAAGGCTCTATGTTTCTCAAGAAAGGAGGTCGTGTTAGCGGGTTATGTTGATGCGGATTTGGCATCAAGCGATCTAGACAAGAGGAGAAGTACTACGGGTTATGTTTTCACATTGGGTGGTACGGCAATCTCCTGGGCTTCTAAATTGCAGAAGATCGTGGCTCGATCATTGCGAAGCGTAATATGTGGCGTGTGAGAGGCGAGTAAAGAGATGGTATGGTTGCAGAACTTCTTGGGTGAACTTGGAAAGACGCGAAGTGGTAACGCTCTCTACAGTGACAGTCAGGGTGCAATACATTTGGCTAGGAATCCGGCGTTTCATTCTAGGACGAAGAACATTGAACTGAGGTTTCACTACATCAGGCATATCTTGGAAGGAAAGATCTTAAGGCTGGAGAAGATATTGGGATCGGAGAACCCGGCTGACATGTTGACAAAGGTGGTAAACCTTGAGAAATTGAAGCTGTGCAAAGCTTCAATTGGGCTTGGAGAATAGGAGAGGAGGATGGCACTACCATGATCGAGGTGAGCACTAGGAGGACACCAAGGATGAGTTGAAGAACGGATATGGGGCTTGTATATGAGGTTGATCTCTAGGTGGGAGATTGTTGGGATAGAGGACCAACCGGGTTAGATTTCGGAGTAAAAAGGGAAGAAAATCGTCGGAGCTACTGTCGTTCAGGGCGGCCGCGCTTGGTACGGAGGGCGACCGCGCTGGAGGACAGAATGAGGGTGCAGAATTCTCTAGAGTTGAGGGCGGCCGTGCTTGGAACGGAGGGCGACCGCGCTCGTGTCGGGGAAGGAAAATTCTGGGCCCGATTTTAGGCCCATTTTCGGATTCCTTTTGTCCATCTAGGGTTTGTTGTATCCTAGGGCATATATTTAAGCAAAGTTCCGCCCCTAAACACATTGTAACTTTATACAAACATATTATAGTGCAAGATCCTGGCTTGGTAGTGCCCCCAGACGTAGCCAAACATATTGGTGAACTGGGTTAACAATTTCTGTGTCTTTTCTGTGCTTTAATTTCTTGTGCTTTGATTTGTGTGCTCTTATTGTTCTTGTGGGTTTGCTTGGGTAGTGGAGGGCCATATCCACAACAATGTTGTACTTCCTTTTACTCTGAATGAAATGATCGACCTTTCCGAGTATCCCCTGGTTGCCACTTTAACTAATGATAAATTAACTATCAACTTAAAAACGGTTAATAATGATTCACTAGATAAAGATGCAAACACACTAAACGAACAATACATTAAAGAAATCTTTAAGCAGGTTGTTAAGAAAGAGAAAAACCGAGCCCAAGCTGCCGAGGAGGTTTTGACTCGTGTGAATCTGGGAACTGCAGAAGAGCCTAAAGAGACGCAGATTGGCAGTTTCTTTGACGGGCCCGAACAAGCAACTTTGACGAAACTATTCAGGGAATTTGTGGATGTGTTTGCATGGTCTTACAAGGATATGCCCGGCCTCGACCCCTCCAGAGTGGAGCACCAGATACCGTTAGATCCAGAAGTAAATCCAGTCAAACAGAAGCTGAGAAAGATCAAACCTGAGTGGTCGTTACAAGTAAAGGAAGAAATTGAGAAGATGCTCAAAGCAGGATTCAACAGGGTCATTGAGTACCCCACCTAGCTCTCCAACATCGTAACAGTCACCAAGGCTAATGGAAAAGTCCGATGCTGCGTGGATTTCAGAGATCTTAACAAAGCCAACCCAAAGGACGACTTCCCCCTACCCAACATTGACATGCTGGTAGACACCACGGCCAATTACGAGGTCAAGTATTTCGTTGACGGTTTCGCTGGCTACAACTAGATCAAAATGGCTGAAGAAGACCAGGCTAAGACAGCTTTCACTACCCCCTGGGGAACATATTGCTATATAGTCATGCCGTTCGGTTTGAAGAACGCTAGGGCTACCTACCAGAGGGCTGCCTCTGCCCTGTTCCACGACATGATTCATAAAGAAATAGAAGTCTGCGTGGATGACATGATATTCCACTCCAAAGGATCCCATGGCCAGCACTTCGTCGATTTGAGAAAATTCTTCGACCGCCTCAGAGAACACTCCATGAGGCTGAATCCAGCTAAATGCTCCTTCGGCGTTAAGCGAGGTAAAGTGTTGGGATACATGGTGACTGAACGGGGAATCGAAGTGGACCCGCAGAAAATCAAAGCCATAGTCGAGATGAAACCGCCTCGAACACTGACAGAAGTTAAATCTTTCATGGGAAGGCTACAGTACATAAGCCGTTTCGTGAATCAACTAACCTCCATCTGCGAGCCTATCTTTAAGTTGATGAAGAAGAGCACATCCACTAAATGGAACCCAGAATGCCAGTTTGCTTTTGAAAAGATCAAGGCATATCTTGTGAATCCTCCGATCCTTTGTCCCCCACATCGGCAAAAGTCACTCTTGCTTTGTACTGGCCATGCACACCGCAATTGGGGCTATGCTTGCACAGGAGCAGAAAGACTCCAAGGTTGAAAGCGCCATCTATTTTGTGAGCAGGAAGCTACAAGGAAGTGAACTCAACTACTCAGATTGCGAGAAAACCTGCGCAGGCCTAGTATGGGTAGTGGGAAAGTTGAAGCACTACATGCAGTCTCATTCAGTGCATTTGGTATCAAAATTGGATCCCATCAAATACCTGTTCGACAAGCCCTCCCTCTCTATGAGATTGGCAAAGTGGTCATTCTTTCTGTCCGAGTACGATATCACTTATGTGACGAGAAAGTCCGTGAAAGGGCGAGTGATGGCAGACCAACTGGCTGACTTTCCAAGTGATGAATGCTAAGGACCTGAACCTCAATTTCCTGATGAAGGAATTTTCGCTCTAGAAGGAGAAAATCGCTGGCAACTCTTCTTTGACGGGGCAGCTAACAAACGGGGGAATGGGATAGGAATGCTCCTGGTCGACCCCACTGACGAACATACTCCCATAGCCATAAAGCTCAACTTCGAGGTCACTGACAATGCCGCCGAGTATGAAGCCTGCATAGCCGGATTGGAGGCATCCTTGGAAAGGAACATCAAGGAGTTGGAAGTATACGGTGACTCTGCTCTCATCATCAACCAAGTCTCCAACAAGTGGAAAGTAATTGATCCAGGTCTGCAAAAGTATCACGCTTATATGGAAGACCTCGCAGCCTAGTTCAAGGAGGTCAGCTTCCAGTACCTGCCCAGAGACCACAACAGGTTTGCAGATGCCCTGGCAACACTAGCCTCCCTTGTCGAAATACCCGAAGGAAAATTAGTTAAACCCTTCAGGGTTGGGAGAAGAGAAAACCCAGCCTACTGCTTTGAGATTGGAGCAGAGAGGGAACCGATAAATGACCCGTGGTATGCTCAAATTTACCAATACTTGAAAGGCGGTGAAGCCTCCTTCAAAGATGAAGACGGGGAATACAAAGAAGGGATCAAGGCAAAAAGTATGATGGCTCTGAAATTCTTGGCTTCCCACTACGTACTTCTGGGAGACACGTTGTACAAAAGGCGCTACTGAGGTCCCCTCTTACGCTGTATCAGCAAACAAAGGGCTACCGAGCTAATGAATGAAGTACATGGTGGAACCTGTGGCCCCCACATAAATGATCGAGCCTTAATGCAGATCATCCTGAGAATGGGCTACTTCTGGATCTCTATGGAGACGGATTGCATCCAGTTCGTGAGAAGCTGCGACAAATGTTAGCACTATTCAAATCTCAACCATCTGCCTCCGCACGACCTCTATTGCATGATAACCCCTTGGCCTTTTGTTACCTAGGAATCGATGTCATTGGCAAGGTTACACCACCAGGAAGCAACTGTCACGAGTTCGTCCTGGTAGCCATAGACTATTTCACCAAGTGGGTCGAGGCCAAGTCTTACAAAGTCCTCAATTTCAAGAAGGTAGCCCTCTTCATCAAAGAAAACATCATGTGCAGATACGGATTGCTAGCTGAAGTGATTTCCGACAATGGTTCTCATTTTGAGGGAGAATGCGACAGATTATTGGCAGAATACAAAATCACCCGTCACAAGTCATCCCCTTATCGGCCCCAAACCAACGGTGCTGTTGAAGCGGCAAACAAGACTCTCGAAAACATCATCAGAAAGATGGCCGTACGGGGCAGAGATTGGCCAGATAAGCTCCACCTTGCCCTCTGGGGATACAGGACATCTGTCAGAACTGCCACAGGGGAAACGCCATTTGCCCTCACTTACGGAATGGAGGCCGTACTTCCTATCGAATTGGAAATTCCCTCGCTCCGCGTGTTGTTGGAAAATCAGATCAACGAAGTTGAGTGGCTCCAGAGTCGCCACGATGAGTTGGCCCTGCTAGATGAACGTCGTCTAAAGGCCGTGGAACACACCCGGGCCTACCAAGCAAGAATGGCCAGGGCCTTTGACAAGAAAGTGAAACATCGGGACATCCGAGAAGGCAACCTCGTGTTAAAAGAGAAGCCCCCAACCCGCGCCAATCCACTTGGCAAATGGGATCCCTGTCTGTATCGACCCTATGTAGTTCAGAAAATCTTTTCTGGGGGAGCCATGCAGCTCGCAGACTTAGACGGAAATCCCTTTGTGCATCCAGTGAACTGAGACAAGCTCCGCAGATACTATGCCCGAAGATCGAGTCATCCCCCCAAAAAGTGTCAAAAGAGTAATACCAAACTTGGTCGAAAATCCGAAAGGGCGGCCTAGGTAAAAAATAGGGTCGCACTTCTCTTTACCCCCTCTAAAAATTTTTTTTAAAAAAAAAAGAGCTCAAGCTTCTACCAAAAAAAAAAAAAAAAAAAAAAAGAGAAAAAGAGCTAAAGCTTCTACAAAAAAAAAAGAGTGATAAAAGAGTAATACCCAACTAGGTTGAAAAGCCCGAAAGGACGGCCTAGGTAAAAAACAGGGTTGCACCTCTCTCGTCCCCCTCTCTACCTTCCCTTTCTAAAAAAAAAAAACAAACAACAATTCATAGGGTCGAACTACGGAGACCTGAGCCCCTTAGTCCACTTGTAAGAGGGGAACGTAGGCAGCCGAAAACGGTTCGGTCTAAAAATAAAATAAACATCAAAATTTTTTCATCAACACAAATGATCACCTCGTATCAGCGTCTCGAAAAACTCTAATGCAATTCACTTATTCATTACAGTTAAAAACTTCTTGATGAGTTCAAGCCCGGTCTACTCTTAAACTCACAACTGCGCTAAAAGCAAAGACATAAAAAATAGATAACTAAAAACTAATGAGTCTGCAAGGGCGATCAATGGATACTCAAGGGTCTAGCCACTAGTGCCAGCATCTCCCTCTCTCCTCCTCCGTCTCCTCCCGCCATGCCTTGAGTTCTTCCTAGGCACGAGAATGATGTCCGTCCTCCTCCTCCCTAGCTCCGGCATAGGGGCCGGGTCCATCAAGCCCGCCTCTATCAAAGCTTTGGTCACCTGGGCCTCATCTCTAATTTCCTGCCTCCTGGGTACCGTCATGGGAGCCCTGTCCCTCTGTCATTCCTCTCTCATCTCGTATTTGAACATATCATCTCCACTCCTGTCATATGGGCTGGCCCTCGCCTCAGCTCTCCTCAACACTGACACGGGGACATCTTCTGGTCCCACCATGGCCTCACGCCTCCTCATAAGAGCCACCTGAGTCTCCCCCATGTGTCCCTCATACCAATCCAAGTACCAAGTGGACAGATAAATGCGCTCCGGACGCCTGAGAAGGACCATAGGAGGAAACGCATGATACCTCCATACTCGGGAAAAGAATGGAAATACAGATGGCTCATCCATAGAGACAGACATCACCACCCGGGTGGCAATATCATCGCAGCCCTCCAAAGGTACCTGCTCCACCCCGAACTGCCTGAGAACTAAAGCCGGAATGTAGAAGGTAGACCAACTGAGCCCCGGAAGCATGACTACCTGAGATCCCTCCTGAAGCGTCCTCCTGGTCTCTATCCATCAGTGCAGAATCCACCATCGGATGTCCTGGGTACGACGCTGAGCCATCCAGCGCTCCCACGAGGCCTGATCCTCGATCTCAACTGTAACTTCCCTCCTGGCAAAAGTCCATGGCCTGAATGCAAGAGGAGCCTCCCGCAGGACCCCCAGCCTCTCCATCAGCCACATCGACAACAGAAACGGACTTCCCCTGTGCCTGTACCGCTTCTCGACAGCCAATCGGTCAATAGCGTGAAGGGTCTCTCCCATGATCAGGGGAACTATATCCCAACCCGACCGACAGTGCACAACAACGTCTAACAGAGACCGGTGGCACATCCCAAAGGAACAAACCATAAATAGAGACTCGATTACACAAAGAGCAAAATCATCTCAATAACAATCACCAACAACGCCCAAGCTCCTAAACCTATCCGGGAGACCAGAAATGTCAAAATAGTCTGGTCCTCGAATCATACCTTGAGCTTCCTCCTGAGAAATTTGAAGGAAACTGGAAAATTTGTTGGCAAAAGACATCCCTCTGGGTAAGGGAAGTGCAACCTCTTCCACCTCGGGTCCTCCAAGTAAAGCCCTGAAATCCTCAATGGTGGGAACCACTTTGTTGTAGGAGAAGCAAAAGACATGTCTCCGAGTGTCCCAGAACGCGGCAGAAGCCCTCATCAAGTCATAATTCGGAATGAGCTCCTTGAGAGACCATAAAGACTTGATCTTGTATCTCTCTTCAAAGAAGGCCCTATTCCCATGCATGACCTCCCGAGACCATTCCTTGAACTTGTCAAAGAAGATCATTTGCAACTCTTTTGGCAATTTAGGCGAATTTTTCATGTTTTCCATAGCTTTCTATGGTTTTGGGTCGTGACTTCAGAAAGAACAGGGAAGAAGATGAAGTTGAGTGATGAAAACCCATCCTGAGGTGAAATTTAAATAAACCTACCAGGTGCTGCCCTTGTCCGTGCGGATGAGATTGCAGCCTCAATCTCATCCATGCGGATAAGATTGTCCCCCAGTCCAAAAACCTTTTTGACAACCATGAAATCTGCTTGCCCAAATGAGGAAATCCTTCCCCAAACGGTCAAACATGAGAATATGCTTATTCCCCATGATTTTTATTCAAAATCCTCACAAAGATCCCTCTTTTGTCCCAAAAAATACAAAACCGGGCTCATGCAACTTGCATTCAGTACAGAATTAACAAAAAAAAAAATATATGTACAAAAAAAAATTAACAAAATAAAATGTAGTCATTACATCCCTAACATAAAAAATAATGTCCATACATATTGTTTCTCTCTGCCCTAACAAGTGTGCTCAATCAGAGTCACTATCCGACTCAGGAGTGGGATCCTCCTCCCTCATAATCTCCTTGCCGCGCCTCCGCACCCTCTGTTGAGCCGTGCTCGGCCCCTCCACCGCTGCCTCCGGGAAAGCCATCTCCGGCTCTACGTCATCCTCCTCGGCATCAGAATATCGGTCCTCGAGATCGGCCAGCACGCCCCGATATGGCACCCCAATGTCGGCGAAGAAGTCATACCCGAAGGAAAAGGTGTCGGAACTCTGGCCATATGTCCCCTGGGTCTGTAAGGGATTCCCGTAACCTCCCTGGGGCTCGAAAGCGCCGTAACCACCGCCATGGGAAGAAGAGCCCTCGCCGGTCCTGCCCTGAACGAAGCCCGGTCCCTCCATGCCGCCATAGATGATATGGTCCTGGGAAAGCTCTACGCTCCTGTCCATATAACCGGAAGGAGAAGCATCTGTCGATTCCCTGGGCTGAGTGCGAGGAGTCTCCATAGACCTCCTCCCTGGCATAGTCCCGCTGGCAGGAATGGGGGACCTCTCCCGCATAGAGGCACTGGATCCCAGCTGTGCCGCCCTCTCTGAGGCCCGAACATTCCCCCGCGTCACGAGGTTACGAATAAACCTCTTCGCCCTGATGACCTGGCGCAACAATCGATCCAAAACCCGGGACGAGTACTGCAAAGAAGAAACAGAAGCATTAAAAGGCAATCTAAACAATGACGAAGGAAGTATAAAACCAAAATGCGATCAGCACATACCTGAGCATTCGGACGAGGTCGGAAAGCTCGCGGCGTCACCGCTGGGAGTGGTATCTGCGCCCTCATCCTGACCCCATCCTGGGTATACGAAAAGTCCGCTCGAGGGATCCTCACCACCGAATTCCCCTCCCTCGCCAGCACCTGATGTGTCCTCAGCCTGCGCCTCACAAACTGCTAGTAAGGCTCCTTAGTAACGAACTCCAGGGCAGGCCGCCCACCTCTGAACCAATCCCAGTTTGCCGTCCCTTCCCGGGGAAACAGCATGTCAGCCTGAGGCTCAGCCGGCGCCAGAGCAGCCAAGTCCAGACCATGCTGCCTCGTCACCCTCTCCCCCAAATAGTAGACATCGCAGGTGAGTCCCCGCATGATCCACCTCTGCCTCGTGACTCTCAACCCCGGCCGTCATCGTAAGTCCGTCCCTTAATGAAAACTTAAAGGAAGTCCATTTCCTTCCTAGTTTTCAACCTCGGTCGTCATCGTAAGTCCGTCCCTTAACGAAAACTTAACGGAAGTTCATTTCCTTGCTAGTTTTCAACCCCGGCTGTCATCGTAAGTCCGTCCCTTAACAAAAATTAACGGAAGTCCATTTCCTTCCTAGTTTTCAACCCCGACCGTCATCGTAAACCCGTCCCTTAACGAAAACTTAAAGAAAGTCCATTCCCTTCCTAGTTTTCAACCCCGACCGTCATCGTAAGTCCGTCCCTTAACGAAAACCTTACAGAAGTCCATTCCCTTCCTAGTTTTCAACCCCGGCTGTCATCGTAAGCCCGTCCTTTAACGAAAACTTAACGGAAGTCCATTTCCTTCCTAGTTTACAACCCCGGCCGTCATCGTAAGTCTGTCCTTTAACGAAAACTTAACCGAAGTCCATTTCTTCCTAGTTTTCAACCCCGGCCGTCATCGTAAGTCCGTCCCTTAACGAAAACTTAACGGAAATCCATTTCCTTCCTAGTTTTCAACCCCGGCCGTCATCGTAAGTCCGTCCTTTAACGAAAACTTAACGGAAGTCCATTCCCTTCCTAGTTTTCAACACCGGCCGTCATCGTAAGTCCGTCCCTTAACGAAAACTTAACGGAAGTCCATTCCCTTCCCAGTTTTCAACCCCGGTCATCATCGTAAATCTGTCCCTTAACGAAAACTTAACGAAAGTCCATTCCCTTCCTAGTTTTCAACCCCAGCCGTCATCGTAAGTCTGTCCCTTAAAGAAAACCTAACGAAAGTCCAATCCCTTCCTAGTTTTCAACCCCGACCGTCATCGTAAGCCCGTCCTTTAACGAAAACTTAATGGAAGTCCATTTCCTTCCTAGTTTCAACCCCGACCGTCATCGTAAGTCTGTCCTTTAATGAAAAGTTAAAGGAAGTCCATTTCCTTCCTAGTTTTCAACCCCGGCCGTCATCGTATGTCCGTCCTTTAACGAAAACTTAACGAAAGTCCATTTCCTTCCTAGTTATCAACCCCGGCCGTCATCGTAAGTCCGTCCCTTAACAAAAACTTAACGGAAGTCCATTTCCTTCCTAGTTATCAACCCCGGTCGTCATCGTAAGTCCGTCTTTTAACGAAAACTTAACGAAAATCCATTCCCTTCACAGTTTTCAACCCCGGCCGTCATCGTAAGTCCGTCCCTTAACGAAAACTTAACTGAAGTCCATTCCCTTCCCAGTTTTCAATCCCGACCGTCATCGTAAGTCCGTCCCTTAACGAAAACTTAACGGAAGTCCATTTCCTTCCTAGTTTTCAACCCCGGCTATCATCGTAAGTCCGTCCTTTAACGAAAACTTAACGGGTCCTTTAACGAAAACTTAACGGAAGTCCATTCCCTTCCTAGTTTTCAACCCCGGCCATCATCGTAAGTCCGTCCCTTAACGAAAACATAACGGAAGTGCATTCCCATCCCAGTTTTCAACCCCGGCCGTCATCGTAAGTCCGTCCCTTAACGAAAACTTAACGGAAGTCCATTTCCTTCCTAGTTTTTCAACCACGACTGTCATCGTTAGTCCGTCCTTTAACGAAAACTTAACGGAAGTCCATTTCCTTCCAAGTTTTCAACCCCGACCGTCATCGTAAGTCCGTCCATTAACGAAAATTTAACGGAAGTCCATTTCCTTCCTAGTTTTTAACCTCGGCCGTCATCGTAAGTCCGTCCTTTAACGAAAACTTAACGGAAGTCCATTTCCTTCCTAGTTTTCAACCCCGACCATCATCGTAAGTCCGTCCTTTAACGAAAACTTAACGGAAGTCCATTTCCTTCCTAGTTTTCAACCCCGACTGTCATCGTAAGTCCGTCCTTTAACGAAAACTTAAAGGAAGTCCATTCTTTTCCTCGTTTTCAACCCCGGCCGTCATCGTATGCCCGTTCACTTAACGAAAACCTAATGGAAGCCCATTTTCCTTCCTCATTTTTAAGCCCGCACCAAGAACACACATCCCCAGCAGTTTTCGAACTACGTCCAGGCTTGATTCCCATCCGGGATACGTAGGTAGCCTACTATAGGTCCAGCCACTTGACCAATACGGTCATCCATTTTCCCCGACAGTTATCATAAGCCCGAACCTTCCCCATCGAGAACACTTTCAAAAGTCTCCCAATTTAGGTTCATACTTCTGAACCGAACCTCGACTTAAGTTCATACCCCTGAACTAAGTCCCAATCTAGGTTCATACTCCTGAACCGAGCCTCGACTTAAGTTCATACTCCTGAATTAAGTCCCAATCTAGGTTCATACTCCTAAACCGAACCTGGACTTAATTTCATACCCCTGAACTAAGTCTCAATCTAGGTTCATACTCCTGAACCGAGCCTCGACTTAAGTTCATACTTTTGAACTAAGTCCCAATCTAGGTTCATACTCCTGAACCGAGCCCCGACTTAGGTTCATACTCCTGAACTAAGTCACAACTTAGATTCATACTCCTGAACTAAGTCTCAATCTAAGTCTCAACGCTTCCGCTAGGTCGAGTACGTCTTCGGCAACGTATCCGCTAGGTCGAGTACGTCTTCGGCAATGCATCCGCTATGTCGAATACGTCTTCGGCAATGCATCCGCTAGGTCGAATACGTCTTCGGTAACGCATCCGCTATGTCGAATACGTCTTCGGCAATACTTCCGCTAGGTCAAATACGTCTTCGGCAACGCTTCAGCTAGGTCGAATACGTCTTCGGCAATGCTTCAGCTAGGTCGAATACGTCTTCGGCAACGCTTCCGCTAGGTCAAATATGTCTTCGGCAATGCATCCGCTAGGTCGAATACGTCTTCGGCAACGCTTCCGCTAGGTCAAATACGTCTTCGGCAATGCATTCGCTAGGTCGAATACGTCTTCGGCAACGCATCCTCTAGGTCGAATATGTCTTCGGCAATGCATCCGCTATGTAGAATACGTCTTCGGCAACGCATCCGCTAGGCCGAATACCTCTTCGGCAATACATCCGCTATGTCGAATACATCTTCGGAAACGCATCCGCTATGTCAAATACGTCTTTGGAAACGCTTCCGCTAGGTCGAATACGTCTTCGGCAACGCTTCCGCTAGGTCTAACACGTCTTCGAAAATGCTTCCGCTAGATTGAACACGTCTTCGGCAACGCTTCCGCTAGGTCGAATACGTCTTCGGGGACGCCTCCGCTAGGTCGAATACGTCTTCGGTAGTGCTCTCGCTAGGTCGAATACATCTTCTGAAATTCTTCCGCTAAGTCGAGTCGTCCTTCGGCAATGCCTTCGTTAGTCGAGTCTACCTTCGACAATGAAAATGCGGTGGGAGGTCCATTCGTTTGACCGCTTCTTTCCCCCGCAAGACCTGAACTACGACCGACTTGATTCCCGCAAGGGATACGTAGGAATCCTTTCATTAAGGGTCCAGCCATTCGACCACCTCAGTCACCTCCTCGCCCATCTCAACAACGTTTGCCAGATTGGGGTCCTCATTTTGTCGATGACCCCACTTCCCCTGGAAGTACCGTCGCCGAGGGGCTACTGTGAGTACCCTAATCTGGGTCGTTAATGTTCCGTCAGCCCAAATTAATGATTTATTATCATTTAGGGGCATTTTGGATATTATTTTGACAATTTGAATGAGGAAGGACCTCTTAGAAATAAAAAGTGGACAATTACCTCGCTGGAAAGTCTGTCATTCCCAATAAAATGGAATATTGACCATTTAGATAAGCCAAAACTGCCAGAAACAGCTTTCTGCAAAAACAGGCACGCCTGCTAGGGTCATCCGCGCGGATGAGATTGTCCCTACAATCTTGTCCACGCGGATAAGATCAGCAGCCAGGCAACCTATAAATACCCCCCTTCTCCCTCAGTTTAATATAGAGAAAAAGCCTCAAAAAATACGAAAACCTACTGTCACTCTGCCCAAATCAACCCTCAAACAACCATTTCCACTTTCAATACTCAAATTTCACACCATATTCATCCCAAAACCGCTCCTAACCCTTTGAAATCCTTCAAATCCTAAACAACAAACCCAAGACAATTGGTAAACCCTCAATCTCTTCACTCACATCCCTCTCATTTATGCATACACTCCATGTAAAAATGATGCGATTCTCCTTACTATCTTTTGTTCAACTCCCCTTTTCCTTTGTCCCAAGGATCCAAGAGGATCTCCATGGAACCCATTTCCATGAATGATCCTTCTAAATGATCCACATCCCTTTTTTATTTTATGTCATTCCCCCACTCCCCTTTTTACATTTCTTGGTATTTGTTTGCTTGACCAAGAAGATGGTCATCTTGGAGTTCATCTCTAAGGATGACCACTTCAAATGGTCCATATTTCATGTTCCTTTACATGTTTAGTTTTACTTGCTTCCTTGACCTCAATATGGTCATCTTGGAGTCAATCTCCATAGATGATCATTTCAAATGGTCAACATTATTTACATTCCTTGCAAATTCCCCTCCCCATATCTAAGATGCTCACCTTGGAACACTTTCCATGGATGAACATCATCTAGACATCACAAAATGGGTCACACAAGATGTACAAGATACACTTGAGTATAGGTCTGAAGGATGGTCTTCCTATGACCACCTTAGAGATCTTCCTCTAAAGGTTGATACATCTTGACCCATCCTTTTTCAAATTTACTTTCATGTTAAAAACCCTTTTTCCCTAGCAAATGAAATGCTCACAAAGTCCCAACGTACCCCCGAGATGACTTGATTAAGTGGATTCATCAATTATGACCACTAATCAAAGTCTAGGAAAAGAGAGGACAAACATGGATGCCAAAAATCCAAATCCCCATTTACTTTCTGACTTTCAGTTACAATTCTAGTTAAGTCCTGTAAATCCAGTTAACTTCTGGAAATTACAGTGACTAAACTGGAAACTGTAAAATATGGAGACTGCAACCCTATCCGCGCGGATAAGATTGCACTACAACTTGTCCACGCGGATAACACTGCCCTCTTGTAACGATGTTGCCATTCGCGGAAAAATTCGATTTTTTCGTTTCTTTGAAAACCAAATAAAACCGGAAAATGAAGTCGCCACGCCATTTTTGTTTTAAGGGCCAAAACTTTGAAAAATGCCCGAAATGAGAGATTTGGGTTCGGAGGTCACGTTACACGCCGGGAAGAACGTTAGTGTTCACCCGTAATGCCTCGTAAGACGAGTCTTCCAAGCATTAAAAACCATTTGTGTGTGTGTGTGTGTGTGTGTGTTATTTTGGCCAAAATAAATTGAAACTGAGAAAAGTAAAAATTGGGAATTATTTATTAGACTTTGGAAAAGTCCCATGATTTTGGTATGATTTTTGGGTTGAGTTTTGGTACTCAAAAATTTTTTTGAAGTTAAAACTCAATTCTGCCAGAATGAAAAAGGCAGTGGACACTTGACTTTGAAATGGGTTTAAGGGCTTTAAAACTTCAAAATCTGGGGAAACTCAGAGGATGAAAGTTGTTCCAGACACCTTAAATAAGATTTATGTGAAAGAAATTTCCATTTGGAGATGATTTGAGGGACAAAAACCTTCTGGAAATCTCAGATGTGAAATCTGGATTTCCAGAGACTGATGAACTGACCTTTAAAAGAAAAATTTTAAAAAGGGAGTTTTACACACGCAAAAAATGAAATAAAAATATGTCTGGAAATCTATGAATGTTGGATACAAAAAGTGTTTTGTAGTCAACACCAAATTCCAAGTTTATCTGTGTCCAAAAAATTAGACCATGAATAGAGGTCTTAGAAAATTGCTACTGGATAGCAACTTTCTTAAGAAGAAAAACATGATTTTAAGGGGGGTTTTGCATCCATGCTTGTCCCCATTTCCCTAGGTTTTGATTAGTAGTCACTAGATATTTTAGTGGTGATCTACTATATCAAACCATCCTTGGGGTACATTAGGACTTAAGCATTTCATTTGCTTGGGAAGGGGGGATTTTATCCTTGAAAATGAAGATTTGGTGTATGAAAATGGTTTTTAGGGTTTTGAAAATGCATTTGCAAGTAAGTAAGAACACTTTGAAGATAATGTTAATCCTTGTAGAAGATCAACCATGGAGATGAACTTCCATGGTGATCTTCTTGGATCTAGGGCAAGAAGATGAACAAACTACATTTTGGAGTTTGAAAATGCATGCATGGATGAGAGAGATTTAGGGTAAGGAGAGGGAGGTTATACCTATCTTCCTTGTGTTTGTGTATGAGGCTTGAATATGTGAGTGTTTGAATTTGAGAGTGAGTGGGATTTGGGAAAATAATTAAGAGAAAAGGTGACAATTCTAGAGAATTCTCACTGTTTTCTCCCTATTTTTGCCAAGGTGCAGTTGTGAAATGTGTTGTGTCTCTCTATTTCTGTGACTGAAGGCCTCAATTTATAGCCCTCTGAAATTGCCATAGTCATCCGCGCGGACATGAGTGGAAGCGTGCACTGTTCATTAAATGCAGCTCCAGGCTTTGGACACAAGGAATATTTCCAGAAAATTCAAGCCGGTTCTTTGTTTTCAAACATACCGGTTAGGATTTTTCCAATTTCTTTTCTTTTTGAGATTTTTTTCTTGGCTTATCTTTAAATAGCAATGCCTACTTTACCCTTACTTGGTTAGAAAAGTTAGGAATAGTTAGGAATGTTAGGAATGTTAAAACTTTCATTAATTTTCTAACAAAAATTCTAACAACTCAAATTGGAGTACTTACAGTAGCCCCTCGGCGACGGCGCTTTCGAAGGAAGCGGGGTCGTCGATAAGAGTAAGGCTCCATATTTGACAGGATGATCAAGTGATCGAGTGATCGAGTGATCGAGTGGCTGAACCTAGCGATAGGATACCTACGTATCCCGAATGGGAATCAAGCCGGTCGTAGTTCGGATCTTTGACCCTGGAGATGATTGCGTTTTAGGTGCCTCGAACCTTGATGAGCGAGTTCTGCAGTCGATTGCGGAGAGAAACTCTGCTGGGGATAAGAATGACCATTTTGGTCTGGTGGCTGAAATTGTATATTCGCTCTGCTGGGGATAGGAATGACCATTTTGGTGCAGTGGTGAACCTAATGATAGGCTACCTACGTATCCTTAGGAGGAATCAAGCCGATCGTAGTTCGGGTCTTTGACCACTGGAATGACTATTTTGAGGTGTCAACCTGGTAATGATGGCGTTTTAGGTGCCTCTGACCTTGAAGATGGCGTTTTAGGTGCCTCAGACCTTTGGAGATGATGGCTTTTTAGGTGCCTCGGACCTTTGGAGATGATGGCTTTTTATGTGCCTCGGACCTTTGGAGATGATGGCGTTTTAGGTGCCTCAGACCTAGATGGCGTTTTAGGTGCCTCGAACCTTGATTTGAAATGTTTTCCCTTGATGGTTTGGGATGGATGGTCCTTCAGTGGACTTCATCTGCTGCCGAAGGAGAGGGTGACCATTTTGGTCGGTTGGCTGGACCTAATGATAGGCTACCTACGTATTCTTAAGAGGAATCAAGCCAATCATAGTTCGAAACGCTGCTGGGGGTTTCGTTGGAGAAAAATTGGACTTACGTTTTATGGCCGTTGATGATAATGAGGCAAGAAACGGGATTCCGTTGACTTCGCTGGGGATTTTGTTAGCTTTTGCTGGGGAAATCGGACTTACGTTTTACTGCCGTTGATGATTTTGATGAAAGAAACGGGATTCCGTTATCTTTCTCGGAGAAGTCGTACTTACGTTTGACTGCCGTTGATGATTTTGATGAAAGAAACGGGATTCCGTTATCTTTCTCGGAGAAATCGGACTTACGTTTGACTGCCGTTGATGATTTTGATGAAAGAGACGGGATTCCGTTATCTTTCTCGGAGAAATCGGACTTACGTTTGACTGCCGTTTGATGATTTTGATGAAAGAAACGGGATTTCGTTATCTTTCTCGGGGGAAATCGGACTTACGTTTGACTGCCGTTTGATGATTTTGATGAAAGAAACGGGATTCCGTTATCTTTCTCGGAAAAATCGAACTTACGTTTTACTGCTGTTTGATGATTTTGATGAAAGAGACGGGATTCCGTTATCTTTCTCGGAGAAATCGGACTTACGTTTGACTGCCATTTGATGATTTTGATGAAAGAGACGGGATTCCATTATCTTTCTCGGAGAAATCGGACTTACGTTTGACTGCCGTTTGATGATTTTGATAAAAGAAACGGGATTCCGTTATCTTTCTCGGAGAAATCGGACTTACGTTTGACTGCCGTTTGATGATTTTGATTAAAGAGACGGGATTCCGTTATCTTTCTCGGAGAAATCGGACTTACGTTTGACTGCCGTTTGATGATTTTGATGAAAGAGACGGGATTCCGTTATCTTTCTCGGGGAAATCGGACTTACGTTTGACTGCCGTTGATGATTTTGATGAAAGAGACGGGATTCCGTTATCTTTCTCGGAGAAATCGGACTTACGTTTGACTGCCGTGAAGCTCTTTTGAAAGGGGGGTTAACTTTGGTTAACTTTGGTTAACTCCGTTAAGTTGAGGACTAAATTGCAGAGTCCTGAAATTTTAAAGGTCAAAAGGGTCATTATGACCCTTCATTTTGGTCCGCGCGGATGGGAATGTTTCCCAGACTGGTTTTAAATGAGGGCCAACGCCCTTCCTTCTTCCTCCTCATCTTTTCCAGTTCTTGCTTCATTTACGAGAGGAGAGAGAGAGAACCGAGGAGAGAAGCCATTTTTGGCCAAAAAACCTTCAAAAATCTTCCATTTTCATTGATTTTTCAAGCAATGGAACACGGGGGAGTAGCCATTCAAGGCCAATGGCTTGGATTTGTGGAAAAACTGTTTATTTGTGCTATTTTATGAAAAATGGGACGGAGTTTTTACTTCCGTTGACTCGATATTATTGACATGCTTTCTGTATGAATGAATGGTATTTGTTGAAAAACTCTTTTGTGCGAGTAAAATAGGGCTAGGTCCGTTGTATGCTGTTATGCTGCCCGATTTTCAAAATTTTATGATGCATGTGTATGCTTTTTTTTTTTGAATGCAATTTTTTTTTTGAATGCAATTTTTTTTTTGAATGCAATTTTTTTTTAATGCAATTTTTTTTTGAATGCAATTTTTTTTTAATGCAATTTTTTTTTTAATGCAATTTTTTTGAATGCAAATTTTTTTTTGAATGCAATTTTTTTTAATGCAATTTTTTTGAATGCAAATTTTTTTTTTTTTGACTCTTTCTCTTTTTTTTTTCAATTGCAGGGTGGAGATCGCTTTGTGACGCAGCAGCTGAACAAGATGAAGACTCGAGGATCAGTGGAGTCTGTGGTTGACCTGTGGGACCGGCTTCCAGACTTGGGCCGAGGAGCTTTGATGAGTCCGAGACATATCGTCATTGGGACCGGGCTGTATGAGTTTATCGAGTGCCTGAGGGGGTTGATCAAGTTCTCCAAGAGAAAGGGCCTGATTTTTGCTTTGGCACAACATTGGTGGGACGCGACCCACACATTTCATTTTTTCTGGGGCGAGGCCACGGTTACACCCTCCGATTACGCTGCGATTACTGGCCTGTCCTTTAAAGGACGGAGCATTGAGTGGAGAGACGGCTACAGTGATTGGGACCTGCAGGAGCTTCTGGGCTTTACCCCCATTCCCAAAAAGGGGATGGGGATGGAGTATGCCGTGGTCTACGGGAAGATCGTGGAGAGCATAGGGAATTACGAGGCTGGGGACAAGAGAGTGGGTGCGGTGCAGATTGCTAGGGCTTTCTTGTGGTTTGCCTTTTCGAGCACACTTTTTGGACACGCCGAGGGGACGGCGATGTTTGCTTTGATGAGGAGTTTGGAGGATGTGGAGATGGCTGGGGAGGTCTCTTGGGGAGAGGCAGGGCTGGCAGAGCTCTATTTTGCCTTGGATCGATATAGCCAGAAGGCCGTCAGCTCTTTGACATGCTTCGAGTTTCCTCTGGAGGTACAAGCTTTCTTTTTTGCTTTCTCTCTTTTCTTTAAGCACGTATTCCTCATTTTTTTTGCACCAGATTGATGGGATTTTTCCCTTTAGCAGGTATGGGCTCTGGAGTTCTTTCACGTCACGATGTGGCGGCAGTCGGCGGAGTACATCGGGGCATACCCGGCCATGCTCTCCTGGAGCAAGCATGCTCGGGAAAAGATAGGTTCTAAGGGGCACACGACCCTTAAGTACAGGGAGTGCCTGCCTTTGACGAGGGCTGAGACAGATGAGAGGATGATATTTTATCTCTGGGACCGCTTCGATGTGGAGCAGCTGAAGGGTGCCGAGAGATGGACCGTGCATCGAAGGATTTTGAGGGGCTTGACTTGCGACGTGTATTATCTGGGATAAAGCGTGACGCGCCAGCATGGCGTGAACTCGCCTTTGATGGCTCCAGTGGAGCCTCCCGCCGACATGATGCATCCGAGCGAGAGGTCGGAGACCTGGGGCGATTATCGAGGTGGCCAGCACTTCTCGGCATTCATGGCGATTGAGCAGTATCCGGTATTTATCTTGAGGAGGTTGAGGATGCCCCAGGTCCTTGAGAGAGAGGGGGTAGGGATCGTACGGTACCCGCGGACGGACTTTTCATATGTCGAGGATGGGGTCCGATTGAGGTGCGAGATCCCTCGGCTGAGCGGCTTCCACGAGCTTTTCGGCCTCGTCCGGGTATAAAGGTATGGCTTCTCCTTCCCACCTCTTTTTTTTTTGCTTCTGTCTTTTCCTTTCTTTCCTGTCATCATTTTTCGCCTCAATTATTTCTGACGCTTTTGCTTCCGTGCAGTTTCCAGAGGTGGTCGTGGAGAAGCTGACGAAGCAGGTGATCGAAGCTAAGAGATTCATTAGGAGGATGGTTGCTTGTGGAGCCCCTCAGGCTAGAGCGAGACGAGCACAGCCGGCGCCTTTCGAGCTGGAGACTTCCCCTGAGCCTTCTGAGCGTTCTTCCGAGACTCCTCTTTCTCCTCTCATAGATCCCAGCGTGGTGCTGCCTTCAGACCACGTCATTCTCGGGATCCGTACGGGCGAGGCATGTGCGGCATCACGGTGGGTCTTCTTCACACGTCCAGGAGTCCGACGCATTCACCTTCGGATATGACTTCTTTGCGGATCTTGGTTTGCCGTATCAGAGCGTGCCGGTTGGTCCTGACGAGCCTTCTTCCGGAGACGAGGACGATGATTCTGAGCCCGAGACATTCAAGGCTACCGAGGAGGCGGGCCCGAGCCGCAAGAGGGGTCGGGGGAAAGCACCGGCCACCGAGGATTCTGATTGACTTCTGAGATTGATTTCTGGGACTGGGGCTGGGATTGTACTTATTTAGACAGATACACTTTATGCACATTTTTTTTTTGGAATGTAATAATTTAGGATTTTATTTTATTTTATCTATCATGAATGCAAATTTATATGAATGCACTGTTGCATGAGCCCCGGTTTTTTGGCAAGGGTGTGAGTGTTTGGTATACGAACTGTTTGGACAGGTTTTGCACAAGGTTCGAGCAATGGGGTGAAAATATTCCTCCGTGGTGCAGCGGTTTGGGTATTGCAGATTTTTTACGGTGGTGGCACTTATGTTCGCGGGATAGGGACGGTTTTCGACACTTTGTCCTTTAATTTTGCTTCAGATCTGGTTTTCCTTTATTTCAAATTCAAACACCTTCTTCAACCACCAGTTCAAACAGCCATTTTCGGGGAGAAGGAGAGAAAATCTATGGAGAGAATTGTGAGCATGAGAAATCCATCCAAATTATCCCAAGATTCGCAAATGTCATTCTTCAACAAGTTTAAAGAGTGGTCTCGGGAGATTATGCATGAGAGGAGGTCATTCTTTGAAGAAAGGTACAAGATACGATGCTTGTGGTCTCTCAAGGAATTGATTCCGGATTATGAGCTTTTGAGAGCTTCTTCCTCATTTTGGGACACTAGAAGGCATGTTTTTTGCTTCTCTTACAATGAAATGGTCCCGACGGTTGAAGAATTTCGGGCTTTGCTTGGTGGTCCTGAGGTGGAGGAGATTGCAATTCCTTTGCCCGGAGGAGCCTCTTTTGTTGACAAGCTGTGCAACCTTCTTCATCTTTCCCCGGAGGAAGCACAAGGTATGATCTGTGGTCCCGATCATTTTAACATTTCTGGTCTCCCTGATAGATTTAGGGGCTTAGGCTTGGTGGATGATGCCTATTGGGATGCTTTTGCACTTTGCATGTTTGGTACCTTGTTCATGGTTTATTCCTTTGGGATTTGTCATCGGGCTCTGCTGGATGTGGTTGTTCACTGTCGCTTGGGCAGAGACGTTGTACTTTTGATCCTGGGGGAGACTTTTCATGCTCTTGACAGGCTGGCTACCGGGAGGCGGTACATGCACGGGGGCAGCCTGTTTCTCTTGACTTTGTGGCTGATGGAGCGCCTGGGGTTCTTCGGGAAACTTCGGACATGATCAAGCCTAGGACATTTGCCAGGAGAGGGGTTTTGGTTGATTTTGATGATCAGGGCTTGTGGGAGCGATGGATGGCTGGTCGCCAGACTGAAGATATCAGATGGTCGGTGCCTCATTGGTGAGTGGAGACTCGGAGAGTACTTCAGGATGGATCTCCCGAGGTTATGCTTCCGGGGCTTTCTCAGTCTAGCTTTTACATTCCGGCTTTGGTTCTGAGACAGTTCGGCTTGGAGCAGGTTCCTTTGGAGGACTTTGATGATATAGCCACTGGGGTGGTGGATTCTGCTTCTATGGATGATCCTTCGGTCTTTCCATTCCTTTCCCGAGTATGGAGGTATGACGTTTTTCCTCCTCGGGTTATCCTCAGGCGTCCGAGACCTGTTTTTCTGACCACTTGGTACCTGGATTGGTACGAGAGGCATTTTGGGGAGACTCAGATGGCTATTTTGAGACGGCGTGAGGCCATTGCTGGTGTGGAGGACCTGACAGTTTCAGAGAGGAGGAGGGCCGAGGCGAGGGCCAACCCTCACGACAGGAGCGGAGATACTGTGACCGACTATGAGGCTTATGTCAAGAGATAGGAGAGGAGGGCTCCTATGCTACCAGCTAGGCTACAGGAGATGAGAGATGATGCTAGGGCCACTAAGGCCCTGACAGAGGCTGGTTTGATAGATCCTATTCCTATACCAGAGCTTGGTAGGAGGAAGACCGACATTTTTCCTGTTCAGAGGAAGAAGACCCGAAGGGGGAAGACGAGGGTGGATGCTAGTACGCGCGGCTTCGAGTGACCTCGAGTTTTCTGAGTATCCCTTTCTTGTTGTAGAAAGACACATTAGTTTGATTATGTATTTTAGTTTCTTTCAGCAGTTGTAATTCGTAGGAGTGAACCGGGCTTAGACTCATCAAAAAGTTTTTAAACGTAATGAATATGTGAATTGCTTTAGAGTTTTTCGAGACGCTTTCATGGTCTCGATCGGTGTATTGATGTCAAAGTATGACTTTTATTTGTGTTTTAGACCGAACCGTTTCGCCTACGTTCCCTTCGGACAAAAGGGCTCGGAGTCTCCGTAGTTCGACCCGGTTAATTTTTTTTGTTTTTTTTTTGTTTTTTTTGTGCAACCACCGTTTTTTACCTAGGCCGCCCTTTTCGGGTTTTCAACCTAGTTGGGTATTACTCTTTCATCACTCTTTTTTTCTTTTTTTTTTTGTTTCTTTTGTTTCTTTTTTTTTTGACTCAGTGTTTTTTACGCGTAGTATCTGCGCAGCTTGTCACCATTCACTGGGTGTACAAAAGGATTTCCGTCGAGGTCTGCAAGTTGCATGGCTCCTCCGGAGAAGATTTTCTGGACAACATATGGCCCGACCTAGACAGGCTCCCATTTGCCAAGCGGGTTGATACGGACTGGGGGCTTCTCTTTCAAAACGAGGTCACCTTCCCTAATCTCCCGATGCTTTACTTTCTTGTCGAAGGCTCTGGCCATTCTCCCTCGGTAAGCTCGGATATGTTCCATTGCTTTCAATCGTCGCTCATCTAGCTGGCCCAATTCATCATGGCGACTTTGGAGCCATTCGACCTCATTGATCTGGCTTTCCAACAGCACACGGAGTGAGGGGATTTCTAACTCGATTGGGAGTACGGCTTCCATCCCGTAGGTAAGAGTTAATGGTGTCTCTCCTGTTGCAGTTCTGACTGATGTTCTGTAGCCCCAGAGTGCCAGGTGTAGCTTCTCGGGCCAATCCCTGCCTCGGACAACCATTTTTCGGATGATGTTTTCCAAAGTCTTGTTTGCTGCCTCGACGGCTCCGTTGGTTTGGGGCCTATAGGGAGATGACTTGTGACGGGTTATTCTGAATTCCGCCAGCAGCCTGTCGCATTCCCCTTCAAAGTGGGATCCGTTATCGGAGATAATTTCGGCCGGCAACCCGTATCTGCATATGATGTTTTCTTTGATGAAGAGGGCTACTTTCCTTGAGTTGAGGACCTTGTAGGATTTTGTAGGGCATCCTTTTCAGTTCCTCCGGAGAAACTACCAATTCGCCTCTCTTTAGGCTCTTCCACAGTTCCCAGATTCACACTTGTCAAAATCTCTTCTGCAGCTTGGGCTCGATTTTCCTCTTTCCGAACAACCTGCTTAAAGATTTTTGTTCTTTTTTTTTTGTTTATTTAATGTGTCTGCTTCTTTATCTAATGAATCATTATTAAATGTTTTTTTTATTAGTTAATTTATCATTAGTTAAAGTGGCAATCAAGGGATACTCAGAAAGGTCATTTCATTGAGAACGAAAAGGAATACAAAGATTTGCTACGTACTTGTAGTCTTCGGGCGTAAGGCCATCGGACGACCCTAGAGACTCGACCTTAACAATGAGAGACTCGGAGGACTCTTCCTAGATTGACATAAGGGACGGGGGACCAATCCGGGCTTGGTGATCATTTCTTCTTTGGTCGCGGGACGGGCTGAGAGAGTTTCCCGATTCTTTAATGGCATCGCGCAGTGACCTCACGACTCGGGAATTATACTCAAGCTTTCGTCCTCCTTCCTCGATCATCGCTACCATTTCTTTGACTGAGCTGAAATCAATCAGGTCTGGCACCTGGATCTCTTCCCCGAATAACTGTTGCATAATCGGACCATCCCAATCATCTGAAAAGACTTCTGTGGCTTTGGCTTTCGGCACTGTCAATTCAAACTCAGGCTTCGGACCTTCCTGGGCAGTAGGAATTGTGGTAGTAAGCTTCTCAAACTGTTCGACTAGGCTTAGTACGCCTTTGAAAGTGTACTCACTCTTCATGGTAGTGGTAGCCCCGGATATCTTGGGTAGGTCCAGAAACACTCTACGGACCGGGTTAGCTTTGGCTCCCCTGAACTTGTTGAGGCTATCCTGTAGCTTCAGCCACCCTTCTGTAGGAGTTGGCTCTGTGATGTTACCCGATTGTGTGGGACCCTTTACAAAGTAGTCAGCCAAATTAGGACTGAAAGGGAGAGATTTAGGGTTGTTGACCGGGACCCTTCCTGTGATAGCTTCTTTCCTTTGTAGAGCAAGTTCTTTTTCTTTCGCGGTGTCCACTGAGGTGGCCTCATATCCCAGGCCGTGGCGATTTTTCTGTCCTTTCACCTCGATGAGTTTGTGAGTTCCTTGTTGGTGCTTCCCAGGCACGAGGCCGTAGATAGCTCATCTTTCTCATCATTTTCAAGACCTGAGGGATTTTATCCCGGGTGATTATCGATCTACGTTGCACACTTGGGCTTTGGGAGGCTCGACCGTGAAGCACGTTAGCATGAGACCTTCCTCATCATGTTTGATTTCCAGAATAGGTATTCCACCTGTATCCGTGCCCTCCAAGGTGACTAGGTCCCCGTAAATGGTTGTCAGGTCCCCATTCGAGATGAATTTCACACACTGGTCGAGGCTTGAGGCGACCCCCTTGACCTGATGCAGCCAAGGTCTTCCCAATAAGGCATTAAAAGTGATCGGGATGTCGATAACTCCGGAATTCCACAGTATCAATTTCGGCCAAACCAGAGGTCCAAAGTAGCAACTCCAAGGACTGCACGAGATGTCGAGTCGTAAGCTTTGACTGTGAGGGAGGAAGGCTTCAAGTCTGTAGTCTTGATATCAAGCAGGCTCATGATCTTTGCCGGAAGGATATTCATTCCGAACCTATTGTCGACCAGGACCCGAGGGAGGCGTCGTTCATCCAATTGGACTGTGATGAAGAGAGGCTCGTTATGATCAGCCCCAAATTGAGGGAGGTCGAGATCTGTGAAAGTGATTATGTTTCCATAGTGGATGTTCCCAATTAATTGCACCAAATCATCGGGAGTAGCATCGATAGGCACTAGAGTGCGAGCCAGGCTTTCTTCCAGCTTTAGCTTGTGGGGATAGGATGAGGTGAGCAGGGACCAAAGAGAGATGTTGGCCTGTGTTTGCTTCAACTGGGTGAGTACGGGGTCTTCTTTCCCAGGGTTAGGAGCTTCGGCTGTCTTGACACCGGGATTATGGTTTTCTCCGGATGCTTGATCTGCTACCTTCTTATCTGTCTTGGGATTCCCTTGGAAGATTTGCCTGGATCGGGTCAACAGGTTAACTTCCTCATCAGTTGCTTCTTGACTAGATTTCTTCAATGCTGCTAAGGTCAACGGGGGAGCCTTTTTGGCTATCGACCACTGGTTCTGACGGAGTCTAGCAACGGTGAGGGGCTGAGCTTGAGCTGTACTGGCTCCTTCCTGGGCGGTCCTTATAACTGCTTCCCAATGTAAGTACCCCAATCTGGATCACACCCTTTCAAACACACGGAAAACACCGCAGACTCATCAACACAGTCTCGACGACCCCTCTCACTCAAAACCCTCTCTAAACCCCCAACCAAACCAAGGGAGGAGCCTTTCTGAGATAAAAAGGGACAAAAGGACCTTTCGGGAATTTTCAGGAAATTGGGAAAGCAATATTGGTCCGTACGGACCTCTTTGTTGTCATAATTACTGAATCTCCTTAAAGTCCACAATATTCCCTCAAATCCCGGGGAAAATGATTACTCCTGCGTAGTTGGTCCGTACGGACCTCTTTGCATGCAAGATGGTCCGTACGGACCTTATTGCTCGGGGACACCATAATTGCAAATATTCCTCCATCATCACGAGATTCCCTCAAATCGAGGAAAACCAAAATCTTGGATTACCAGGGAGGTCCGTACGGACCTCTTTGCACCTAATCTGGCACTATAAATAGAGGGCTCCCCCTCCTCATTTTCACACACCTCCCACTTCTCTCTTCCTCCCTAAGCCTTCTGGCTTCCCCTCTAAGTCCTCTCGAGGCACTCCCGGCCTCTTTCGGATCCTTCCGAGGCTTTCCGAGCCCCCTCGTGGTGCTCCGAAGCCTCCCCGAGCGCTCCCGAGACGCTCCCGCGCTGCCCCGAGGCACTCTCGAGGTACTCTGAGGCCCCTCGTGGTACTCCGAGGCCTTGCCTGGTCTTTCCACGGTGTCCCGGCTCTTTCCGAGTCAAACCGGAGATCCCAAACCACGCCGAAACTCTGCCCGAGTGACTCCTGCCACCACAACGCACGCCGAAACTCTGCCCGAGTGATCCCGACGATCCCCACGCACGCCGAACCTCTGCCCGAACGCAGCCTACAACCTCAACTCACGCCGAAACTCTGTCCGCAGACAACCGGCCTCCCCGAAGCAATCCCGATCCGTGCGGAACGCTACTCCGACCTCAAACACTATTCCCCAGCGGAAGACAGACACGAACCAACATTGGTAAGGCTTCCTTCCTACACTATTTCAATACATTTCCATACATAGCATTCAATGTAGACATCCGATACAGCATGCATTTTTAAAAGCACACGCACACACACAACATTTAATGGATATTAGGGGTATCCGAAAGACACGTTTTACGAGGCTACTCGGGTGAGCTCTAATATTCTAATATTCTCTTCCTAGAGTCATCTCCGACCTCCGAACTCAAAATCTCATCACACAAAAACAGTTTAAAATTATCTTTAAAGCGATGCCCTTTTTCAATGCTTTGGGCTTAATAATAAAAAACGGCGTGGCGACTCTACAAAGCAAAACACGGCGAGACACCTCCAACACGCAACGCTAAAACGGAATAAGCCAGATGCCGGGGCGCGATTGCGCTGCCTCTCGGATCCGGGCGACTTTCCCGAACAGCGACGAATGCGAGATGCACGGGGGCTCCGCGCGCGAGCCGGATCCCGGGTAATTTCAGTTGGCGACTCCGCTGGGGACGATTTTGTTTTAAAAACTTTTAAACAAAACAAAAGATTTTTAAAACGATGATGAGGGTCAAACTTTCATTTTACCCCTTCCTTTAACTGTTGTGTGTGTGTGCACGTGCTTCGTTTTTATTTTACAAAAAAAATAAAAATACAAAAAAAAAAATGCATCAATATACATCTGTGCATACATTTAAAATTCTTCAAAAACTTCTGTTTTACTCAGAAAAAGAATTTTAGAGACCGCACACTACGCGCACTGCTGCCTCGGTTACACCGCACTCTACTCACACTGCTGCCTCGGTTACACCGCACGCTACGCGCACTGCTGCCTCGGATACACTGCACACTACAACCCTCAACCCGGAGTGGTCTCAGTTGCAGTCCGTTAGGTCTTCCTAGGCCTCTTGGACGCGCACGGGATCATTCCAAACATCCCATCCTAGCCAAGCGTCAACCCTGCACGTTTGAGTCTTGAGTCACACTCTGTCCAGACTCGGTTGGTTTTACCCAGTCCGTGTCATACAGCCTGGATACATATACCATGCCGGCCATTTTTCTGAGTCAAGGCTCGGAACTCAAGATCCCTTGCGCAAGCAAAGCGATGAAAGGTCATGCTAAAATCTTGACCTGATCTTGATTTCCGAAGCTACACCCAGACGATGTTCCGTCCCGGATATACATCCATGCTCGCATGACACCATGTCATCACGCCTTTGATACGTCAGCCATGACGATATGACCCAGCCAACGCCTAACGTCACAGATCCCTTGCGCAAGCAAGGTAAAGAGAGGTCATGCCGAACTCTTGACCTGATCTTGACTCAGTGGCCGGCTCGGTTCACTATTCACGTGGCTAACGCATCAAAACGAACATGACAGGCTCGGTCCTTAGGTTCGATTTTTCTTTTAGGCCGGTGGAAACCGCTTGCACTATAGGACCCTCGCCTGGGGCTGTCCACCCCGGGATGTCGAAATACAGGTGCAAAACGAGGGGCTTATAGCCGCACAGATGGTCTCCACTGACCCAGGATCTAGCATAGTTGCGAAAAAGAAGAGCAATCTTTTCCAACCTACCTAGGACTCTGAGAAAACACGTTTTAAGTAAATTAAAACAACAAAAATCAAAAAATAAAAGAAACGGAAACCGCATGCCACGTGAGCTTTCCCCCTTTTATCCCGTTAGGCCATTCTTGTGTCTAAACCTTACCCATCACCCCCTCCAGCTAACAGAGAGTGGTCGAGAGTACCCGGGAACCCGTCTCCCAGTGTCAAAACAGCAAGGTCCTACCTCCTTCCCAACTCTGTCACCAGGACAGTCCGTCAATTCCCCATGGCCAAGTCAGTGGATAACAACGATGAGAACGGGACCTTACCCCCAAGAAATTTCCCAACATTGGAAGAAGTTTGGCAGGTCCTCATGGCTATTGAGAAACGTCAAGGTGAGCAACAAGCCTGGATCGAAGGTGCCATGCACCACTTCGGAACATTAGCCACCCAACTACCTGGGGCTTCCCAAGTCATGACTGCTCCTACAGCCTCTAACATCTCTCATTGTCTCCCAGAAGTCAACCTGTTACCCTCGTACGAGCCATGCAGTTATGACGTAAGACCACAAGACCTTCCAGAGGAAAGCCTGCCCATCCAGCCTCCTGAGGTCCCGGTACCACCGCCGAACAACGAACACATCTGGTGGGACGTCTGCGATTGCAGTGCTTGTCTGGAAATGGAATTCCAGGATGCAATGAACGAGGGCCGTCCTCGACGAAAGAAGAAGCTATCTTCTCAACAAAAACTGAAAAAGAGGTACGAATCCGGTGATCCCACAGTCGGAACCCTTGGAGAACCCTCAGGAAAGTTTGACTACTACGTCATCTACTCCAGCAAATCTCCCCAGCCTAGTTCTGCACAAGGCCACGGCAATGTTTGCTCCATGATCAGCTGGGACGAGCTTCGCACCGCCACCGAAGGCCCGAAGGTCCAGATAATCCAACCCCTGTCTTGGGAAGATCTCAAAGCCACTATTGATGCTTCAATAAAGGCTATGACAGTGAACGAATTGAAATGCGCAGTCTGGCCTTACGCCAATCAGCTCCTCCCACTGCAGAAATAGGAGAGACAAGCAAAACCATAAGTCCAGAGGTGAATGTTCTCGACACGTTCCGGCCAAATCCCAGTGAATCCTCCACGGACAGACAAAAGGCCACCATACCGAGCCACGAACCGAAAAGGGGCCCTACGCCAAAGAAGCCGAAATCTTGGACCCAAAGGTCGAAGATCCCTGCCTTGACACGGCTCAAGCGCACTCAGCTAACATCTCACTATGGTCCTTACTCACTTCATCTTACCCGCACAAGCTCAAGCCGGAAGAAAGCTTCGGCCTGCACCATGGTTCCCATCACAAAGGACACCCGATGAAGCGCTCGTATGATTGGCAACGTTAATTACAGCAATATCATCACCTTCACAGCAGCTCGACCTTCCAAAATTTGGGGCCGACTCATAACGAGCCTCTCTACATAACAGCTTCAATCTGGACGAGCGCCGTCTCCACTGGTGTTGGTAGATGGGGGATCATCCATGAACGTCCTTCCAGCCAAAATGATGGATTTGCTAGGGATCAAAGCAACCGATCTAAAGCCCTCGACTCGTGCAATCAAGGCATACGACTCAACATCCCGCCCGCCTTGGGAATAGCCACCTTGAACTCGTGGTTTGGAAAACAAATGGTCCCGACGGATTTCCAAGTCATCGACATCCCAATCACATTCACCGCCATTTTGGGACGCCCTTGGCTACACCCGTATCAATGGGGTGGCATCCACTCTTCATCGCTGCGTAAAGTTCGTCCAAGGAACAGATCTTACCATCATCTACGGTGATAGCATAGTCAACGAAAGGACCGAAACAAACGGCGTCTCGGTCTTAGAAATCAAACCCGACGATGATGGCATGATGCTAACAGGTTCACCATCGAAAGCCCAAAGGCCCAAGTGTGCCACATAGACCTCGCTTTGATTTGGGACAAGATCCCTCCCCCGATGAAAATGATGAAGCACATGAACTACATCCCTGGGGGCTCGGTTTGGGAAAACGCCATCGTGGCACTCAATGTATCATCAATATCAAAGAACGTAATACTCTCGCACGGCCTCGGGATACTCTCCTACTCCCGAACACATTGTGGAGGACAAGCGAAGCCGCACGAAAATGCTCCACGTATAACAAAAGAGGCTTGCACGCCATCTCCGATCTTCGTCCTTACAGCTTCGACATGACCAAGTACGTCACAAAGAAGGCCGGCAACTTGGAAGAAGATCCGAAAGGGAACAGAGCCGATCAAGCCAAACAAAGCCGGCCGACAACCATGGACAAGCTCCAGCAGTAACCTCGGCAAGATTCGCAGGCCTCAAGCCAAATCCCGTCCGAAGAGCATTCCTCGACACACCGCTCCGCCGGATCCACAACCACCACTATTCACAATGAATTTTGGTTTGAGAAAACCCTCTTTGGCGTAAGAACTCGAAAAACTCTCTCGTCAACACTCCCGCCTTCAACAAGCGGGACGAGTCCGCATTCGAGCTAGTAATGCCCAAGACAAAAGCAAAAGACTCCGCAGACGATGCTTGGGACGAGCCACCGCTCCACCTCGCTTTCAAAGAAGAAATCGAGATGCCGCATCTAATCGATTTTGTTTCGATAACTCGTGATAGCAATGATCGGGAACGATGACATAAAGCCCTTCAAGCCCCATCTCCTATCAAGCTCATTGCCACTCAATAATCGGGCCACTTTCTCCTGACCCACCGCCAAAGAAAAAGGACATGATCGAACAACTTGGTCCGACCCCTCGAGTCCTAGAGTCTAGTGTCAAAACTCATCCCGAGTCCATTAGCTTTGAATTTGAGTCTCTCGAGTCATCCGATGGCCTCACGCCGTAAGATTACGAACTCATTGCCAATAATGTATTCCCGTATGCTCTTAATGAATGCTTCGATCTTTCCGAGTATCCTCTCATTACATCTTTAACAACCGATAAATTAACTAACACACAAACAAGCTTAATAACGATTCACTTGATAAAGAAGCGCATACATTAAACGAACAATACATTAAGCACATCTTTAAGCATGTTGTCAAACGAGAGAAAACCGGGCCCAAGCCGCCGAGGAGGTTTTAACCAAAGTGAATTTGGGAACCGCCAAGAGCCAAAAGAGACGCAAATCGGAAGTTTCTTCACCTAAGCACGCAGCAAGACGCATTGATCGCACCGCTCAAAGAGTTCGTGGACGTGTTCGCTTGGTCTTACCGAGACATGCCCGGATTAGATCCTAACATTGTAGAGCACCGGATCCCTTTGAATCCCGAGGCTAAGCCCATCAAGCAAAAGCTACGCCGAATCAAGCCAGAATGGTCTTTACAAGTCAAAGAGGAGATCGAAAAAATGCTCCGCGTCGGCTTCATCAGGGTGATCGAGTACCCCACATGGCTCTCCAATATCGTCACGGTCACCAAGGCCAATGGAAAAGTACGCTGTTGCGTGGACTTCCGAGATCTCAACAAAGCAAGTCCCAAGGACGATTTTCCACTACCCAACATCGACATGTTGGTAGACACTACAACCAATTTTGAAGTCAAGTCCTTCGTGGACGGTTTTGCCGGCTACAATCAGATCAAGATGGCCGAAGAAGACCAAGAAAAAACAGCTTTCACAACCCCCTGGGGAACCTACTGCTACACAGTAATGCCGTTCGGACTAAAGAACGCCTGGGCTACTCTACCAACGGGCAAAGAACCGCCCTCTTCCACGATATGATCCACAAAGAGATCGAAGTGTACGTCGATGACATGATCGTTCACTCAAAGGGATCAGACGATCCCCACGCACGCCGAACCTCTGCCCGAACACAGCCTACAACCTCAACTCACGCCGAAACTCTGTCCGCAGACAACCGGCCCTTCCCGAAGCAATCCCGATCCGTACCGGAACGCTACTCCGACCTCAAACACTATTCCCCAGCGGAAGACAGACACGAACCAACATTGGTAAGGCTTCCTTCCTACACTATTTCAATATATTTCCATACATAGCATACAATGTAGACATCCGATACAGCATGCATTTTTAAAAGCACACGCACACACACAACATTTAAAGGATATTAGGGGTATCCGAAAGACTCGTTTTACGAGGCTACTCGGGTGAGCTCTAATATTCTAATATTCTCTTCCCGGGAGTCATCTGACCTCCGAACTCAAAATCTCATCACACAAAAACAGTTTAAAATTATCTTTAAACTGATGCCCTTTTTCAATGTTTTGGGCTTAATAAAAACGGCGTGGCGACTCTACAAAGCAAAACACAGCGAGACACCTCCAACACGCAACGCTAAAACGGAATAAGCCAGATGCCGGGGCGCGATTGCGCTGCCTCTCGGATCCGGGCAACTTTCCCGAACAGCGACGAATGCGAGATGCACGGGGCCTCCGCGCGCGAGCCGGATCCCGGGTAATTTCACCCAAGTCACGGGCTTTTGAGTCTGGGGTTGTGTTGTTGCCCTCTGGATGGCCCACAGAGCTAGGGCGTCCTCCGGTTCGCTTCCATATCCTGCCTTGCTCATAGTTATCATACAGCAAGAGTCGCTATTCTCGGGGCTCGGTGGCTTTTCGATTTCATCCCCGGTATAGTGCAGCCATTCTGGTTCCTTTCTGTAATACTCAGAGCTGGAGATGATTATAGCACTCTGTGTGGGGGGCGCATCCGGTATCATGCCGTTTTCCAGGACTTCTCTGAGAGCTGACATACATTCGGGGAAGGTGGCCTCTTCTTGGGTAACCCTGACAAGGAGTGTTACTTTGTTTTGGGGCGGATTTGATCTGACCATGGTTATTTTCTCATTGGGGAGGATGTGAGTTAGTTTCCCTCTCTCTAACAGATCCTTGACTATCAGCCTGGATCGGATGCCTGAAAACCCTTTCCCCAAAGCATGGTAGGCAGTGTTGAACTCTAAGACATCCACGTGCTCAGACCCAGGAAACTTCATGGCCTTCATGTCTTCGGTTTCATAGTAGTCGTCTTCCGAAGTTTCCTCATCCTCTGAAGTATCCGGACATTGGCCACAAGTACATCTTACGAGGTGCAGTTCTTGGGGGCCCGTCCCTATTGGCATTTGACTTGTATTTTCCGATGGTTCTTCATCGTCGCTTGCTGACAACCAACCATTGTGTCTGGCTCCCATGGCATTATTTCCGGCCTAATTGTTCCAGATTGATTCTGGATCTGGGGCCTCAGTTGACTCTTCGCTCTCGTCATCATCATCATCGTCATCGTCACATCTGGAATCATCTTCCCATACTACTGGGACTTCGGCCGAGAGGGAACGACGATCAAACCTGTTAGGGGAATATGGGTGCGTGCAACCGCAGAAATTGTCATATGCTCCCATTCCCGGAAGTGGTAATTGCGACTTAGCTTCTCCTCCCAGAAACTGCGGGTGAAGAGTGAGAGGGGGTGGCACGTATTTGACTCCAGGCAGGATATAGAAGGAATCCTCCTCCTCTGATTCTTCGCTGTTCTCGGGATCATATTCAGCCTCTCCCAAAACCAACTTGCAGAAGTGTACTAGCTCCAGATGCTTTTCGGCCTCTTTGCTGATAAGCCCCAGTACAGGCGCCCGTCGAAAGCTTTCTTGCTCGATTCTTCTCGATTGTTCTAACCATCTTGTGTAAATGGTTTTCTCATGTTTTGACCGGAACAACCCCAGTTCTTTAGTATCAGCTTTCCCTTCATCCGAGAAATAGCGGGCCTCGTATTCTTGCAGGAAATCTCTGACATGAGACCAAGGTGGGTTGACTTGTTCATCGTCCTCAAGGTTGATGGGGAATCCGAATTCAGGATATTCGACAAGGTTGGCCATGGGTATTTGGGGACCTTCATCAGCATCTTCCTGGGCATGCGAAGGTTCTCAGCATTCAATCATATTCACCTGATTATGGTTCCTTGGCAGAGGATTTTTGACTGTATTAGGCCCCTCGGGGCCTTCCAACTTTCCTTGCTCTATCAAGCCTTGGATCGCCTTTTTCAGAGTGAAGCAGTTGTCAGTCAGATGTCCGTGGGCTTGATGAAAAGCGCAATACTTTGAGGTATCCACGGGAGCATTCGGATTCCTGGGTTGAAAATTCTCCAAAGGCCGCAGCAAGCCTTCTTTCACTAGTCCCCTAAAGATATCATCCAGAGGCATTCCGAAGCTTTCGAGGTTCATGACCCGTGGCCTGGGCTCGGCTGGTTTTCTGGGAGCAAAAGGAGTTGTGTTATTATATTCATGTTCCACGTAGTTAATCATCTCTTTGCCTTTAGCAAGAGCATGGGCGGTGTTGGAAGGAGGAGCCCGATATCTGTAAGCAGGTGCAGCAGCCGGTTGCTGATTGTAAGCCTTTTCAAACTTAGCTGCGGAGTTAACCATGGCTCGTAAGTCTGAGTACGGGAAGTGACTGAGGGAGGCTCTCAGATGTGGTTTCAGGCATGACTGAAAGATATCCAGTTGTTCCTCTTCAGAAGGAGGGATGGCCATTTCACTGAGTTTCAGATTCCACCGCTTGTAGAAGTCCCCAACATTCTCGTCGGGACGCTGCACTGTTGTCTGCAGATCAACTCTATTTGTTTCCCATTCCAAGTTAGCTTTGTACTTTTCTGTGAAGGCATTAGTAATCTGGTCCCATGTAGCCCTGTCATCGGGTTTTAAGTGGAAGAACCATTTTAAGGCACTGGATTTCAAAGACAGACTGAAATAGTCAGCCAACTGCTGATTGGTACACCCTTTGGCCTTCATCGCCAAGGTATACGTGTCCAGATGAGTTTTCGGGCATGCAGTACCATCAAAGAGGTCCAGATTCGGCATAACAAATTTGTGAGGCAGGGGAACGATGGAGTCCGGGTCCGTAGGCCGGAAGGCAGACTTCTTAGCGGTCAATTCAGCAATCTGCGCTTTCATTTCCTTATGTTGCTCTATGAACCAGGCCAGATGAGGATCTTGTGGTGGAACCATGGCGTTCAAACCAGTGACTGAGCTAGAGAGAGGAGCTACCACTGGCGGCAGACTGGTGGAGGGAACGGCCGATCCGGGGACGTAGGTGAAAACCTGTCCTTGGCCCAAATTGCCCGGGGGAGCATGAGTAGGAGCCTGGGCAAAGGGATAGAACCTTGCGGCCTGCTGTTGATTTTCAACTGGCAAAGTGGGTGGAGGCAGTCCCGATGTAGCTGGATAGCTTGGATTTCCGGACTGAAACCCATAAGTAGGCTTAGGTGCGGGCTGCTGTCCCTGACTGTTGAATTGCATGGCTGGCTGAGGCGATGGTGTATAACCCGAGGGTACTGCGGTCCCGGTGATTCTGATGAAACTGGGATGGAGGTTTGGTAACCCATCGAACCCTGAGTGAGAAATGGGTTTGTGAAAGCTGTGGGAGGAGCAGCTGAGCTAGCATCATTCTGAGGAGGGGCTCCTGACGGCTGTTGAGGCATGTCGAACTGTTGTTGTGGCCCTTTGAACTGTTGCTGCGAAGGCCCGGATTGATCGGTTCCAAACTGAGGCGGGATCCCAATTAGCTGTGGCATTCCGAGGTAACCCCAACCATGAGAAGACATTCCGTACTGATTTTGCCCCCACTGAGGAACTGCGAACTGATTTGTGCCGTCGGGCTGCATGGATCCAGTGGTCTGTGGTTGGGGAGCTGGCTGACCCGAAGATCGAGGAGCATGGGTTCTGGTAGTGGTACCATAGGAGGTGGGTGGTGGCATCCTGGAGTAATCAGGGCGACTGAGAGTGGGATTGGCATCCTCTTCTTCTTCCACGGTGAAGGTGCCATCGGGATTGAGGCTGGCGGCCAAACCGTGGCTCTTAATAGCCTCCATAAGGCTATTCAGCTGTGCTTCCTGTCGCAATCTCATCTGTTCGGCTAACTGATTCCACTGCTGTTCTGTCTGAGGGGTCCCGGGAGGCGGAGTGACGTTGTCCCCATCATTACCGGCTGATGCAGACATTCTGAAACCCGGAGTCGGAACAAACGGCGAAGCTGACGATGTGCTTGACTCTTCCCAACTGATCAAACGGTGACCCGGCGCCCGAAACCAAGCTTTGTGAGGAGCTGCGGGGAAAAGGCACGAGGGTTCAGATATCTGGGGATAGAAGGAGGGTAGGTGTTTGGGCTTTGGGCTCATGCAACATGCAGTTATTTGTTCTTGTTTACTTAAAACATGTTTTATTAACCTAATCGGTTGGAAAAGAATGCTCTTCTTTTTCACAAACTACTATGGATCCTGGATCAGTGGGCCCCGTCACTACGTTTATAAGCCCCTCGTATTCTACTTGTATTTCGACCTCCCAGGGTGGACAGCCCCGGGCGAGGGTCCTATAGGGCCAGCGGGTCCCACCGACCGAAAGAAAAACGATCCTAAAAGTCTGGCGGGTAATCGAGTCTTAACGAGCATTCGATGTAAATTACGGACAAAGCTGACGTCAAAGTCAAGATCATGTCCGAGGGCTCGACAAAAAGCCGGCATGATTTGGACTGATAAATGTCCACGATTGATCTTGACTTGTCGTTAATTAGGCCGTAATTAGGCATGAAATAATCGTTAATCCTTGATGACTCAGTGTCATGCTGGGAGTCAGTGTATAATTTGTGCCAGTCAGAGTCAAGGCGCCGGCCAATATCCGGTCAAAGTCCGTGACGGAAAACCGCGTAACTTCGACCGATTAGGGTCCCCGAAAGATATTGACTTGGTATGCCGACTAAGGCTTGAAAGGAAAGGTCTATACACGTACAGGCATGACACGTAACTGTACTAAAAACCAACCGGGTCTCAGACAAAGTGTGTCACGGACAAGTGCATGGTCGACACGAGGCTCCATGGGATGTTTGGGTAGTCCCGTGCTTGCACAGAGAGGCGTAATAAGACCAAACGGGCCGCGACAGGGATTTCCCCGGGTTAGGGACGTAGTGTGCAGTGTAGGGTCACGTGCGCGTAGTGTGCAAGCAGTCTATCTTCTTTTTCTGAGTAAAATAGAAATTTTTCATGTGTCTTAAAAAGTATGATGCATGATGATTTTTTTTCTTGAAATTTTTTTTTTTTTTTTGATAAATCCCTTTTTTTTTTTGAAAATCTTTTTCTTTTTTTCCTTTTTTTTTTGAAATTCTTTTTTTTTTTTAAAAAAAATTTTGAAAGCAAATGAACACATAAGCACATAATTCAAAATTCAAACAGTTAGGGACATGATTTCGACAGTCAAAATTTTGAATTTTCCGAGGCGGCCAAAATAACACGAAAATGTGAAAAATCAACACACACCACAAATGATTTCAAATGCCGGGACGGAAGCTTGACCCTCAAAAGTTTTTTTTTTTTTTTTTAAAAACAATGATACCGGTACGTGAGATTGTTAAACCACAATTTATCCCCGACTCGTGTTAGGAGGCGATAACGGGAAATTTAATGGTTTCCACCAATATACCAAATATCATTTTTTTATAAATCTTATTTATCCCTAGCGGAGTCGCCACTGTAACGATGTTGTCATTTGCGGAAAAATTCGATTTTTTCGTTTCTTTGAAAACCAAATAAAACCGGAAAACGGAGTCGCCACGCCATTTTTGTTTTAAGGGCCAAAACTTTGAAAAATGCCCGAAATGAGAGATTTGGGTTCGGAGGTCACGTTACACGCCGGGAAGAACGTTAGTGTTCACCCGGAATGCCTCGTAAGACGAGTCTTCCAAGCATTAAAAACCATTTGTGTGTGTGTGTGTGTGTGTGTGTTACTTTGGCCAAAATAAATTGAAACTGAGAAAAGTAAAAATTGGGAATTATTTATTAGACTTTGGAAAAGTCCCATGATTTTTGGTATGATTTTTGGGTTGAGTTTTGGTACTCAAAAGATTTTTTGAAGTTAAAACTCAATTCTGCCAGAATGAAAAAGGCAGTGGACACTTGATTTTGAAATGGATTTAAGGGCTTTAAAACTTCAAAATCTGGGGAAACTCAGAGGATGAAAGTTGTTCCAGACACCTTAAATAAGATGTATGTGAAAGAATTTTCCATTTTGGAGATGATTTGAGGGACCAAAACCTTCTAGAAATCTCAGATGTGAAATCTGGATTTCCAGAGACTGATGAACTGACCTTTAAAAGAAAAATTTGTAAAAGGGAGTTTTACTCATGCAGAAAATGAAATAAAAATATATCTCGAAAGCTCTTAATGTTGGCTACAAAAAGTGTTTTGTAGTCAACACCAAATTACAAGTTTATCTGTGTCCAAAAAATTAGACCATGGACAGAGGTCTTAGAAAATTGCTACTGGACAGCAACTTTCTTAAGAAGAAAAACATGATTTTAAGGGGGGTTTTGCATCCATGCTTGTCCCCATTTTCCTAGGTTTTGATTAGTAGTCAGTAGACATTTTAGTGGCGATCTACTATATCAAACCATCCTTGGGGTACATTAGGACTTAAGCATTTCATTTGCTTGGGAAGGGGGGATTTTATCCTTGAAAATGAAGATTTGGTGTATGAAAATGGTTTTTAGGGTTTTGAAAATGCATTTGCAAGTAAGTAAGAACACTTTGAAGATAATGTTAATCCTTGTAGAAGATCAACCATGGAGATGAACTTCCATGGTGATCTTCTTGGATCTAGGGCAAGAAGATGAACAAACTACATTTTGGAGTTTGAAAATGCATGCATGGATGAGAGAGATTTAGGGTAAGGAGAGGGAGGTTATACCTATCTTCCTTGTGTTTGTGTATGAGGCTTGAATATGTGAGTGTTTGAATTTGAGAGTGAGTGGGATTTGGGAAAATAATTAAGAGAAAAAGGTGACAATTCTAGAGAATTCTCACTGTTTTCTCCCTATTTTCGCCAAGGTGCAGTTGTGAAATGTGTTGTGTCTCTCTATTTCTGTGACTGAAGGCCTCAATTTATAGCCCTCTGAAATTGCCATAGTCATCCGCGCGGACATGAGTGGAAGCGTGCACTGTTCATTAAATGCAGCTCCAGGCTTTGGACACAAGGAATATTTCCAGAAAATTCAAACTGGTTGCTGTTTTTCAGCTTACCAGATTAGGATTTTTCCAATTTCTTTTCTTTTTGAGATTCTTTTCTTGGCTTATCTTTAAATAGCAATGCCTACTTTACCCTTACTTGGTTAGAAAAGTTAGGAATAGTTAGGTATGTTAGGAATGTTAAAACTTTCGTTAATTTTCTAACGAAAATGCTAACAACTCAAATTGGAGTACTTACACCTCTGCAAACAGTCCCTCAAATTTTCTGTTATTTCTAGTTTAATCCCTGTTTTCAAACTGTTTTTCAGTTCAGTCCTTATAATTCCATTTATTTTCAGAAAAACCCCTTTTAATACACACACACACACCACAAAAAGTTTCAAGTGAGGAAGACTCGTCGTACGAGGCATTCCGGGTGAACACCAACGTTCTTCCCGGAGTGTAACGTGATCTCCGAACCCATTTTCTCTAATTTAGGATATTTTTCAAAGTTTTGACCCTTAAACAAAAAACGGCGTGGCGACTCCGAAAAAAACGATTTTCTTATAAGTCCGATAAAGATTTTTCAAAGCTTTCCAAAAACAAACAAAAAGTCTTGTCGGGCGACTCAAAAAGAAAATTTTCATTTCTAAAGAAAATCGCCGCTCGCGGATACACATCATCACAACGGTACAACCATACTTGTAGAACAAACTTAATTAACTATCCCACCTTATTCAATGTCTTTTCGGCCACCCCACCCCAAAGCACTACCACCTTTTGCCATTTATGTCTTCCATCCGGTGCTCACAAACCTTAGCACAACCCCAATAGCCAAGTTTCCTTTTCACCCACCAATGACTACCGCCCTATTTCTTGATGGCACAACCCTATTTGCCGCCACACCCTAGAACCACCCCCTGGCCTTCTATAGACTCAACCCAAGGTGCATCACTACCCTTGGCCTCTTATGATCTCCACTCACCACCACCATAAATCCTTTTTCTAACCACCACGACACCACCCTAATTTTGTCGTACACACCCTACAAAACCCCACCCTAGGCACAACCCTCAGCCACTACCTATTTGCATAACTGTTCAACCACCTGCTCACCCACTTGTTACACAACCTGCTTCACCACCTGTTCAACAACCTGTTCAGTCAATCTATTCAACAACCTATATCACAATCTACCTCACAAACTGATTCACATCTCAAACCACCACCAACCACATCACATCACATCAGAAACTACACACGCGTTCGGGTCCATTTCCATCTTCACCTGCTATATCAAACCCATATAATCTCATCACTCTTAAAGATTGAACTTGTATAAGGATCGTCCATCTTATGAGGGTATATAAGAAATATATTTGTATATATATATTATTATTAAAGATTCTCATATATCTTGTATTAGTTACTTTTGTAATAGGATTAATATTGTATAGTTTATTTATTTAATGTATCTAGAATAGCTTTACAAATACTCATACTTTTGTATAAATATGTACCTTTTATTATTAATAAAAATGAATCATTTATATCAATTCTTTTTCTCCCATGTATTAATTGATTTTGTCTAATCATCATTTATTCTATTACTTTTTACTTTACTTGGTTAAACTATATTTAGTCTTGTTCTTTTGCTTTTTCTTTCTTTCTCTCTTCTCCTTCTCCGTTATCTTTAGAATCTCTTTTCTTGATTAATGGTGGGGGTAGGAACAACTCTTAGGATATGATTTTTTGCACGAACTCACACCTTCACAAAAAGTGGTTGTGCTAGATTTCTATTCTTCATGCTTGCGGAAAGCAAAATGGTTATTAATATTTACTCTTTTTCTTCATATAATTAAATACATTGTTTGATAAAATAAATTAATAAAAAAGTTGAATTGACTTTATTGTAAATATTAGTAATTTCTATTGAATATGGTAATATTTCCTAAGTAAAAAATAAATTCATTATTAAAAGAAATAATAAATTATTTTAGAAAGCCAAAGAAAAAATTGTTGGAAAAATAATGTGTTTTGAAGGAAATTAATGGTTTAATTTCTAAAGGGTAATTTTGTCAAATTACTCAAGTGGGTTTGTGGTTGTGAAATAAAATATTTAATTGTCCAAAATGGCTTTTGGATATATTAAATATATTGATTTTGATTTTTACTGGGGTGCTCGGCCGAGCAGAGTGTTAACTCGGCCGAGCACAGCATGGAAGAAAATAAAGTTTCTGGAAAAGCCATGCTCGGCCGAGCAGAGCCTTGCTCGGCCGAGCAGAGCCTTGCTCGGCCGAGCAGGCTATAAGACTCGGCCGAGCGCATCCCGGGCGTAAATTTAATGTACCCAATATTAAATGCGTAAAATGAAATGAAAATCATTATGGCTAATGATTTTGGTTTGATGGTGGTTTAATATTCGTAATAAAGTTGTTTATTACATTTTATTACTTAATTAAATCATTGATTTTCAGTTTTTTCTTGGTTGGTTTGAAATCTTTAAATAGTTGTTTGTTAACAACATTTGAGATTACTTTTACAAACAACTTGAAAAAACCCAACAGAGAAAAAGCACTTGATTTTTCTGAATTCCTCCTCCATATTCTTTGGTGCATATTGTTATCATCTTCCTTGGCCTCCTCTATTGCATATACAAAGAAGAGGTGATCTAGTCCAAGCGCAATTCAACTCGCCGGAACTTAGGTGCAAAGTGCCCCGGTCCGCACGTTCTATCCGGGAGACAAGCGATCCAAGAAAAACTCAAGCACACTCGGTGAGGGATCGAATATGTCTTAAGGAGACGGTGATTTCATTGGGCTCGTGCGGCAAATTCAAGAACTTCTCCTTTTTATTTTTTCTCGTTTTTTTATCAATTTATTGTGTATTATTTTTACGTAATTGTACTCCATTGTGCTACAATCTTAAGACATATCCTAATCGAGGAGTGTCGATTACGCTTGAAAAACAGAAATTTAACTTGGTTGTTGTGTTTCGTATGGCGACGAACAACAACAACGTGGAGACCCAAGTTGGACCCCAAGTGGAACCCCAAACTAATTCCCAAACCGGAAATGGAAGTGGCTCTAAGACCGTGATTAATCCTCATACAATTCATATCCCGACCCTCATGCGGAAAAAACCCGAGAAGTTTGTTGGCCACGACTTTAAGCGTTGGCAACAAAAGATGCTTTTCTACCTCACTACCTTGTACTTGGCAAGATATCTGAAAGAAGATATGCCAAAGGTGAGTGAAGGAGAAACCGATGTTACAACCTTGGCTGCGGTTGAAACATGGAAGCATGGGGAGTACTTGTGCAGAATTACGTCCTCAATTCGCTTCGCATTCTCTCTATAACGTGTTTAATGAGAAGAAAACCGCAAAGGAATTGTGGGGGTCGTTGGACCACAAATATAAAATTGAGGATGCGGGAACAAAGAAGTTCATTGTTGCCCGTTTCCTTGATTTTAAGATGGTGGACAACAAGAGTGTAAAATCTCAAGTGGATGAGTTTCAAACTATCTTGCACGAGATTCATGCCGAAGGTATGGTTATAAGTGAAAGCTTCCAAGTGGCTGCAATCATTGAAAAATTGCCTCCATCTTGGAATGATTTCAAGAACTACCTTAAGCATAAGCGAAAGGAAATGGATGTGGAAGGAATTATCCTTCGATTGAGTATTGAAGAGAACAATAGAGTTCTTTGAAACCAAGTTTGTTTCTAGTGTGGCTAAGGCCAATGTGGTGGAGCATGGTGAAAGCTCCAAAGGGAAACGGTTTGGAAAGGGAAAAGGGAAGGTTGTGACAACTTCCAAGAATTCCCACTTGGGACCAAAAGGTGGTGTTTCCAAGAAGAAGTTCGAAGGAACTTGTTATAATTGTGGCGGTCAAGGCCACAAGGCTCATGCTTGCAAGTTGCCTAAGAAGGCTCGTGAGGCCAACATGGTGGAAGGCATTGCTAGAGACGTGTCCGAGATGCACCTCGCAGCTGTGATTTTCGAGGTGAATTTGGTGGGTTCAAACCCAAATCAATGGTGGATTGACACCGGCGCTACTAGACATGTGTGCTCCAATAGAGACATGTTTAGTACTTTTGTTGCTAAGGATGGCGAGAAGCTATTCATGGGGAATTCAGCCACCTCCGAGATCAAAGGAGAAGGAAAAGTGGTTTTGAAGATAACATCCGGGAAGGAGTTGACTCTCAACAACGTGCTTTATGTGCCCGATATCCGGAAGAACTTAGTGTCCGGATCGCTTTTGATAAAGCATGGATTTCGTATTGTGTTTGAGTCCAATGTAGTCACTTTGTCTAAGAGTGGTATGTTTGTAGGCAAAGGTTATGTCAATGATGGGCTGTTTAAGCTAAGTGTAATGGTCGTGAAAGCGAAAGCTAATGATATGAATATCTCTTCCATTTACTTGCTTGAGTCATCTAATTTGTGGCATGGTAGACTTGGTCATGTTAATTTTGATTCTATACGTCGTTTGACAAAAGCAAATTCTATTCCAAAGTTTAAAGTTGATTGTAAACAAAAATGTGAAATTTGTGTAGAAGCAAAATTAACAAGAAAGTCATTCCCATCCGTTGAAAGACATAGTGAACCACTTGAATTGGTTCACACGGACTTATGTGACTTTAAATCAACACAATCACGGGGCGGCAATAAGTACTTCATGACTTTTGTAGATGATGGCACAAAGTATTGCTATTTGTATCTTCTAAAAAGTAAAGATGAAGCTATAGAGAAGTTTACTCTATATAAAAATGAAGTTGAGAATCAATTAAACCGGAAAATTAAGGTGCTAAAAAGTGATAAAGGTGGTGAATATGAATCTCCATTTGAAGCAATTTGTGCTCAAAGTGGAATTAAACATATTACCTCGGCACCTTATACACCCCAACAAAACGGTGTTGCCGAAAGGAAAAATCTGGACATTGAAAGAAATGATGAATGCCATGTTATTGAGTTCGGGATTACCGGATAACATGTGGGGGGAAGCCGTGTTGTCGGCTAACTACGTGTTAAACAAAATACCCCGAAAGAAACAAGACAAAACTCCTTATGAACTATGGCATGGAAGAATGCCAAGTTATAAACACTTGAAAGTGTGGGGGTGTCTTGCAAAGGTAGCCATACCTCCTCCTAAAAAGGTGAAAATTGGACCAAAACCGTTGATTGCATATTCATTGGATATGCACATAACAGTAGTGCCTATAGATTTCTTGTGTATGAGTCGAAAATTGATGCTATACACAAAAATACTATAATGGAATCTGTGAACGTATCTTTCTTTGAGAATATATTCCCGTGTAAGTCAAGAAATGAGGCAAGCTCATCGACTAGGGTAATAGATTCAATAGAAGACGAACATGTTCAAGATGAAAGAGAAGAAGAAGAGGTAGAACCTCGACGGAGCAAAAGAGCTAGGATTGAAAAATCCTATGGTCCGGACTTTCTAACCTATATGGTAGAAAGTGAACCACAAAGTTACAAAGAAGCCGTTAGCTCTTCGGAAGGACCTTTGTGGAAGGAAGCAATTAAAAGTGAAATTGATTCCATTTTGCAAAATCACACATGAGAACTAGTGGACCTTCCTCCAAGAAGTAAAACACTAGGATATAGGTGGATTTTCAAAAGAAAAATGAAAGCGGACGGAACAATTGATAAGTACAAGGCCCGACTTGTAATTAAAGGTTACAGACAGAAAGAAGGCCTAGACTATTTTGACACCTATTCTCCTGTTACGAGAATAACGTCAATAAGAGTTGTACTTGCAATTGCCGCATTGAGAAATCTTGAAATACATCAAATGGATGTAAAAATGGCCTTTCTAAATGGAGATTTAGAAGAGGAGATTTACATGGAACAACTCGAGGGGTTTGTTGCACATGGACAAGAAAAGAAGGTGTGCAAATTAGTAAAGTCATTATATGGCTTGAAACAAGCACCAAAACAGTGGCATCGAAATTTGATAATGCTATGATGCAAAGTGGATTTAAGATAAATGAGTGTGACAAATGTGTCTATACTAAAACCACGGAAAATGGCTATGTCATTTTGTGTCTTTATGTAGACGACATGCTTATCATAGGGAGTTGTGATAAGATGATCAAATCCACGAAAGACATGTTGAATTCAAAATTTGACATGAAAGATATGGGACTTGCGGATGTAATCCTTGGAGTTAAAATTTCTAGAATATCCAATGGACTTGTGTTAAGTCAATCTCATTATGTGGATAAAATTCTTGAGAAATTTAGCAAGGATGACAATGGAATAGCGAGTACTCCAATCGACCCGAATCTTCATCTATCAAAGAATAGAGATGAACCGGTGTCTCAATTAGAGTATTCGAGAGTTATTGGAAGTCTAATGTACTTGATGAGTTGTACTAGGCCGGATATTGCTTACACTGTTAGCAAGTTAAGCCGGTATACAAGTAATCCTGGAACAAATCATTGGAAGGGTATAGTGAGAGTACTAAGGTACTTAAGATATACTCGTGATTTTGGACTACATTACACTAGACATCCAGCTGAGATAGAAGGATATAGTGATGCTAATTGGATATCAGATATCAAAGACTCAAGGTCTACAAGTGGATATTTATTCACATTAGCAGGTGCAGCTATATCATGGAAATCTTCTAAGCAGATCGTTATAGCCGATCCCAACCATGGAATCTGAGTTTATAGCATTAGATAAATGTGGTGAAGAAGCCGAATGGCTACGCCAATTTCTAGAAGATATTCCAAGATGGGAAAAGCCCGTGCCCGCAATTAGTGTACATTGCGATAGGTAGGGCACAAAGTCATATGTATAATGGTAAGTCTAGACATATACGACGAAGACATAATACCATTAAACAACTACTTGCAACTGGCACCATATCTATTGACTATGTGAGGTCAAAAGATAATTTGGCGGATCCGCTAACCAAAGGGTTAAGTAAAAAGATAGTTGCAAGGTTGACATTGGGAATGGGTTTAAAGCCTCTTGAGAAGTTGAACGCAATGAAAACCCAACCTAGTTGACTGGAGATCCCAAGATCTAGGTTCAAAGGGACAACCTAACTGTTAAAAGACTTGTAGCGTCACTGTGGGGGTCAACCCTATGCTCATTCCTTAAAGTGACATCCCGAGATGAATGAGGTTAAGCTTATGGCTTTTAATGATTCTTATGTGAAGTATGGTTACTTAAAAGAATCACCTATGTGAGAAAGAAGTAGAGGTCAGCTTCGAGGAGAATTGTGTGAGGCTCAATTCTTAGACCTTCTCACGTAACTGTGCATTGTGATCCAAGGCCATGAATGGACACAGCTATGAGAGCCGAATTGTGTTAGGGCGATACCTGTGTAAAGTATATGATCGGCTACACAAAAAGCTAGCAGTTCAAGGACATCGTGTCTACTGATTAGCGAGTAGAGTAAATATGCTTTTATAAGGGAAGGTTCAAAGGGCAAACCCCTACCTATCCTATGCAGGTTTTCGACTGCCGGACTTTATCACCTATCCTCATGAATTTCCTTCATGTGGGGGATTGTTGGAAAAATAATGTGTTTTGAAGGAAATTAATGGTTTAATTTCTAAAGGGTAATTTTGTCAAATTACTCAAGTGGGTTTGTGGTTGTGAAATAAAATATTTAATTGTCCAAAATGGCTTTTGGATATATTAAATATATTGGTTTTGATTTTCTTGGGGTGCTCGGCCGAGCAGAGTGTTAACTCGGCCGAGCACAGCATGGCAGAAAATAAAGTTTCTGGAAAAGCCATGCTCGGCCGAGGCATATGTCTTGCTCGGCCGAGCAGAGCCTTGCTCGGCCGAGCAGAGCCTTGCTCGGCCGAGCAGGCTATAAGACTCGGCCGAGCGAGATCCCGGCGTAAATTTAATGCCCAATATTAAATGCGTAAAATCGAAATGAAAATCATTATGGCTAATGATTTTGGTTTGATGGTGGTTTAATATTCGTAATAAAGTTGTTTATTACATTTTATTACTTAATTAAATCATTGATTTTCAGTTTTTTCTTGGTTGGTTTGAAATCTTTAAATAGTTGTTTGTTAACAACATTTGAGATTACTTTTACAAACAACTTGAAAAAACCCAACAGAGAAAAAGCACTTGATTTTTCTGAATTCCTCCTCCATATTCTTTGGTGCATATTGTTATCATCTTCCTTGGCCTCCTCTATTGCATATACAAAGAAGAGGTGATCTAGTCCAAGCGCAATTCAACTCGCCGGGAACTTAGGTGCAAAGTGCCCCCGGTCCGCACGTTCTATCCTGGGAGACAAGCGATCCAAGAAAAACTCAAGCACACTCGGTGAGGGATCGAATATGTCTTAAGGAGACAGTGATTTCATTGGGCTCGTGCAGCAAATTCAAGAACTTCTCCTTTTTATTTTTTCTATTTTTTATCAATTTATTGTGTATTATTTTTCTGTAATTGTACTCCATTGTGCTACAAAAATTGTACCAAACTTTATTTTGAAACAAAAATTAAAGGAAAAAATGCAACAAAATTACCCCAACTATTAGGGTTGTTTGAATTTCATAATTAAATTCATTTTTGTTGCAAACGAAGTATCCCATCTGTTTTTTATGCTCGTTCAAGGTACATTGGGCTAACTACATCCGTTTTCCCCTATTAAATGGCATGTGTAATGCATGTGACCTAGTTTTAAAGGGTAAAATAGAAAATCAATGCAATTTTAATCAACAAATCTATATAAAGGTTTCAAGTGTAAGTTTTAAAAATGAAAGGGCTCCATTACAAATTATTTATTTACCAATCAACCCCTCCCAACTAGGGATGGAAATGGGTTGGTTTCGGATTGGATCAATCCTGATTCGAATCCGATACGAATCTTAATTTTGCCGATCCGACCTGAAAACTTAAAATCTCGCGACCGACCCGATCCGACCCGAATTACACTTAAAGTCTATTTTTTTTAGCTCACATATGATTGAGTAAAATTTATTTTTAATCACAATGTTTAATATTTCATAGAAAATAGTTCAAAATCTCACTTACAAACACAAATAAAGAATAAAATTTAAGAAAATGTTAAATATATTTTATTTACCTTTTAGTTTAACCTTTTATTTATGGTTTGGGTCGGATCAGGTCGGGTTTCGATCGAGACTATATGATTCGGGTCGGGTCGAGTTTTAGTCGGATCAACAAAGTGATCCGAACCCGATCGGATTATATGAATTGCAAACCAAACCCTAATTTTTCGGATCGAATCGCCTTCGTATCAGGTTCGGTTAAATTGTCATCCCTAGTCCCAACCTAAATATGAGTCTTTTTCTTCCTTCATGTCCATTATCCACCACCATCTCCACCTCCGGCTACCCATCAAGTCCACCGCTCACTCCCTCCTCATTCCAGCGCCAATAAAATCCCTTTTAACCGAACCGTGACAATACTGACCCCATATCCTCGCCCCCAGGATCTGCCATTTTCTCCGATAATCCCCAGGCCAATATATCATCATGTTGCCCCCTCTCCCCCTTCAACTTCTTATCCCTCATTCTCTCTTAGATCTAGAAACAAATCACTTGAATCTTGAAAGAGTACGATTAGTACTCTATGATTTTGTCAAAATATATTTTTCAAACTTAAAAGATTTATATCTTTCTTGGAGATTGATTTTTCAACTAAAATGATTTTCCTAGTCAAAGTAGGATTGTATCAATCTTGATTATGTAATCTTGGATATTGAAAGAGTGAGAATTTAGGAAATATTGACTTTCCTAATTTGAATCCAATTGGTAAGTTTGATAAGTAGATTTTATAACTTTCTTATCAAAGATTTAGAATCCTATTTGGAAAAAGACTTTGTTAAATATGTAAATATCTTTTAGACATGTAAATATATTGTGTTGTATTTAGAATATGACTAATATTACTAATAAATCTCTTTCCTTGTGAGTGTCAATCTATGTTTCCTTATAGGAGTTGGATTGCATCAAATAGTGAAGAGTTTGACTGATTGAAAGACTTCTCAAAGGTGCATATAAATACAAGACCATCATCACATTGAGAAGACATGGATTGAGAATTCTTTGAAAGAGAAAAACTTGTGTTGTTCATGGATTCAATATTTTCTTTTAGGTTGTGAGTGAGGTTGTGACTTACATCCGAACTAAAATCTAGATTTCTTTCAAGTTCTTTGTTCTACTTCTGTTTAGAATAAGCTATCCTTGGGAAAGGAAGATTGTTCTTGGTTTAGAAGTTGGTTAGAACTTGCTTTAGTATTTTAATCTTTTTGTTTCACTTATTCGTGTTTTCGTCTGTAAAACAGTTTTTAGGGTTAATGACAATTTAGGGCCTGTAGTATAGGGGCTGTACCACATTGGGGCCTGAAGTCTCAAAACTATCAATTTGGGGCCCGAATTTACAATTTTGATCAATTTGGGGCTTTTTAATGGAAAACGTTAAAAAATGCCGTTAAGTGACCATTTGTGAGACATGTAACATTCAGTGAGGACAATTTTGGTCATTTCGCGTTCAATCCCAAACTTCAGGCCCTTAATCGACAACTCTCTCTCTCTCTCTCTCTCTCTCTATATATATATATATATATATATATATATATATATACATTAACCCAAAAATTAAAATCCCACATCCCCACCCCTTTCCTTCCTTCCCTCCCAGCAGCCAAACCCCCCCACCCCCACCTCCACCATTCTCGCCACCTCCATCCACCACACCCTTCCAACCCATTTCAACCTACTTTTTCTTCATCTTCCACCACACCATTCCAACCCCTTATTCCATCCTTCGCTCCTCCATTTTCATCGCCCTTTTAATCTCATTTCCACCTTCGACCGCCCTAACCCTATATGCTCTCAAATCGGAGCCAAATTCGACACTCCCATCCCTAGATCTGCAAACCCATCTTCATCCCCATCTATGGCGTCGGTCTCCAACCCACTACCACCTTCTTTCTTCCTCTGCCTTCTTCTCAAACAGCCACACCACAACCGACGATTATGGAGCTTGAAGGAAATGACGGTGGTATAAATCTGGTTGCTCTCAAATTGGGTTTCCTTCTTTATTTTCTCTCTCTTCATCCTAATTCTGCTCCTTCATAAATTAATTTTGTTGATATTTTGATAATGATGGTGGTATAAATCTGATTGCTTGATGCAAATGTGATTGATGCTAACGGTGGTTGGGAGGTAGTGGTGGTGACGATGAAACTGATGGTGGTGGAGGGATTAATGGTGGTGGTGGTGTAATATTGGTGGCGGTTGAGGCGGCGGTGAACGGATGGTGATGGTGGTAGGGAAGACTACGGGGAAGGATAAACTGTAAAAGAAATTATTTTCATTTTGTATTTATCTTTTAAATTTATTTGAAGTTATTTAATATATTTTTAATTTTTTTATTCAATTCCAGAATTATAAACTTATAAAATTGTAATTTTATCAAAATTAAATCAGAAATTATTAATTATAAAATTGTAAATTAGAAAATAATATTATTTTTTATTAAATGTTTTTTAAATCAATGTTTTAAATATACTAATTATTTTTTGTTTAAAAAAAAAACTAAATATTTATTATTTATTGGGCAACTGTCAATTTAGGGCCTGAAGTCTCTAAAATGACCAAAATGCCCTCACTGAATGTCACATGCCTCGCACATGGTCACTTAACAGTTTTTTTTAACGTTTTCCGTCAAAAAGCCCCAAATTGATCAAAATTGTAAATTCGGGCCCCAAATTGATAGTTTTGAGACTTCAGGCCCCAATGTGGTACTGCCCCTATACTACAGGCCCTAAATTGTCATTAACCCCAATTTTTAATAGTGAAAACTTTTTTGGGCTTAAAGCCTTGTTTGCTGGGATAGAATTAGTAAACGTTTAAATCTTTGTGTTCTTTTATTTTATTCCGCTACTTATCGGTGTATGTGTGAACAGTTGTAACTCACATCTGTACTCACATCCGCGATCTGTTCTGTTGAACTGATTTCCTAGCTAAACTAAACTTTCATTTGGTATCAGAGCCAATTCTAGATATATTACTATTACTGAGTGTTGATCCAGAAAGTGTGGTCATAATGGAATGTCAGAATCATCAAAACAAACCTCCAGTCTTGGATGGTACCAATTACAACTTTTGGAAGTCTAAGATGCGTAACTACGTCAAATCCATTGATGAAAGAGTGTGGATGTGCATACTTGTGGCTTGGCAACCTTCCACAGAGGAGAAGAGGCCTACTTCAGGTGTTGGCGAAACTTTTTTTTGAAAGAAAGCCAGAGGAAAGATGGACTCTTGATGAAATCACCTCTCCAAATTATAACTCTAAAGCCATGGATGCTATTTCTAGCCATGTATCTGGAAATATGTACAAGCTTATCACCAATGAGTGTATTGCCAAGAATGCTTGGGATATCTTACAGATGTAATGGACGGGGATTCCAAGTGTTAAATCCACTAGACTTAGGATCTTAATGGATAGATTTGAAATACTAAGAATGGAAGAGATAGAAAATATTGTCTCATATGCTGCTAAGATCCATGAAATCTCGAATGAATGCACTAGCAATAGGAGAGTCAATTTCAAATGCTAGATTAGTCAGTAAAATCTTAAGAACTTTACCTGAAAGGTTTAACATCAAGGTTGCTGTCATTGAAGAAACTCATGACACCAACACTATCGGTTTGGACAAAATTGTTAGAGTCCTAACTGTTTTTGAGCTCATTCTTGAAGCTCAACAAAAGAATAAGGCAGTAAGTATTGCCCTTAAAAGTTCTGCATCTATTCCAAAGGAAATAGCTAACCTTTCCTCTAAAATTGATGAGTCTAATCTCGAAGAAAATGATGTGGTTGTGATCACTAAGAAATTCAATTCAATTCTGAATAACAAAAGGAGAAACAAGGTTCCTAGAAAAGCCTCTCATGATTTAGAGAAACAAGAAAATAATCCTGATGAGGGGTTCAAAAAGAAAAGTTTTGATAACAAGAAAGCTCTCGAATTTGTGCATTGTAGGGCATGACGTGGGTATGGTCACTTTGCTAATGAGTGTGCTAACACACTTAAGAAAAGGGGAATGAGTTACACTGCTGCTCCGAGTGATAGTGAGGATGATGAAGTATTTGCTAACATCTCTGCGTTTGAATCTTCATCTGTTTATTTTAATGCCTACACTGCAGATACAAATGAAGAAGTATTTTCTGAAGCTGATTCAAATCTGGAGACGGATGTGGATACATATGTGTACACATCCGAGCAAACCTTCAATTGTTTCTCTATAAAAGGAGATTCTGATGAAGAAGGTCGTGACATCTCTTATGAAGAACTCTTCGTGAACTATAAGGAAGTACATGCTGATTGGATGAAACATATGGACAAAATTGAGGTAATGGCCAAGGTAAACAAAGTTTTCACTGAAAAACTTTCTGTGTGTGAAAATGAGAATGCTAAGCTTTCAAAAGAGAATGACAATCAAAAGGATTCTATTGCTAAACTTGAGGTTCTAGTAACTAAGAAAGAAGTTGAACTTGAAAAGGTTTAAACTGATTTTGAGAAAGCTGAGAGTACTCTAACCAAGTTGAACACTGAAAAAATGAAACTTGATGAAGCTTTGTCTCTTGGTAATACTGGAAAATCAGGTTTAGGTTTTGGAAATTCGAAATTTATTAAAGAGAGCGGTAAGGTTTCAAAATCTGAAGAAAAACCAATTTTGAGTCACAAAAAACCTAGGAGAAGGCATTACATCTGTCATTATTGCCTTGCTATTCGCCCTTTCTGTTTCAAGATGAAAGCTAATAAGAAAGCAGGATGTTTGATTCAGTCTCAGATGTGTGACAGGATGTATAGTTAGATGTATACACGTCCTAGCACACATCCGAGAATACATCCACAGGTTCACCAGTATGAGACTGTTAAAACCCAGGGGTTAAAAAGCCTAAAGTAATATTTAATGTTGTCTACTCTTCCCACAAGAGTAGTGTCTCTGGATCTTTATTTTTTTATTGTGGGTGCTCTATGCACATGACATATAACCAAGATGTTTTGACAGAATACACATCTGTCAATAGTGGTAAAGTAAACTTTGGTGGTGGGGCACAAGGAAAAATAATTGGTAAGGGAACCTTAGCTGTTGAAGGTCTCCCAAAACATCACAATGTGTATCATGTGGAAGGTCTTAGGACTAATCTCATTAGTATAAGTCAGTTATGTGATGATGAATTATATGTAAAGTTTGATAAGAAGATATGTGAGGTGTTTGATGAGTCTAACACATGGGTCCTCACTGGTCTAAGATCATCTGACAATTGTTACAAGTTTTGTGACAATTTGTCTTGTTTATGTTTTTCTGATGTTGTATTTGATGATACACTTGATCTTAACCTCAAAACTACCGAGGATGATGTTTCAGGTTATCAACTGGAGTGGAAATATGCTGATACAGGAGTTGAAGGTACGAAAAATACTTCAAAGAAAAAACAGGCATATGTGAGTCCAGATGTGCAGAAGGATGTGTCTGCAGATGTGAACACAACCGTTCCCACATCTGAACATACATCCACACAAAGAATTGAATCTGAAGGCAGTTCTTCAGATTCAGAGGGAGAAGTTATTTCTGAAAGAGACCATGTTGGGTCCGTTGATAGATCAGATGACATTTTGTCCATAATTCTGAAAGATCACCCCACTTCTCAAGATGTTGGTGAAATGCATGATCAAAGGCAAACGAGAAGGAATGAGAAGGTAAATCACAGTTTTTTTGGATGTTTTATGGAGTCATACATCCTTATACTCCAAGGTATGTTGTTACTGCTTTATGTCTAACATAGTAGGATACATTGACTTAGACTGGGCAGACAATTTTGATGATAAAATTATATGTGTTCGATGTTCCTACCTTGGTAACATACTTGATTCCTGGTATAGAAGAAGAAAAAGTTATGTCTCTTTGTTCATAACTGAGGCTAAATATCTTGCCATTGGAAGTTTTTGCACTCTGTTACTTTGGATGAATCTGATGCTAAAGAATTATGGTTTGAATAGAAAAATTCATACTATATTATTTGATAACAAGAGTTTCCTATACATATCAAAAAACCCTGTCCAATACTCCAGAACCAAACAACTAGACATTAGACATCATTTCATTAGGGATCTTGTTAAACAAAAAACTGTGTGTTTAGAATATATTGATACTGAAAATCAGTTGGCTTATATATTTACCAAGGCAATAGGTCATGAGAGACTTTCCTCCCTAAGGAAGTCTCTTATCTTGTGTGTTGTTTGAGGATGTGGGCACAGATGTGCGCACATCCATTTACACATCTGTATATTAAAAAAAATCAAAATTTTCATGCATTAGCACGGTCAATCTCAGTGTGGTCACTTGTTTGTTTACATATTTGACATAACTTGTTACTTGATTGTGAGCACTTCCTGTTCATGTTGTCTTTTGATAACTTGATATAATCTTTCTAGATATCTCACAGTGGGTGCCTTATTCGCAAGAGAAACAGCTGCTTCACCCATCTGTTTGAAGCCAATCCATTGTGATCAAGTGATCCTCATGATAATAGTTTTAAATCAAACTTGAAAAGATCACTGTACAAAGGGCTATCTTTGGGTAATAGAAAAGTGAAAGCTACTCCATTATATATTTTATCCACATTAAAAAAATGGGTGGATGCATTCTAGAGGCTGTGCAGATTGGTTATTTCTCATTGACTTCTTATGACCACTTGTGTCCCAAAATGTGACTTACATCCTATGCCACATTTGTACTGAGATTTGAACCATCACTTGTGTGTATAGCATCATTCTAGTCATTTTGCATGTTTATGTCATTCTTAGGTGCCCGATAAATATATTTGTTTACTTATTTTCATCATTTATAAATTTTTGATTTAAGATGTTTTTGATTAACAATATCCCTCACAAAGTGTTTTCTAGGTCAAGTTTGTAAAGGAGAATTATTGTGAACTGCTTCAAAGGGTAAATGTGGAAATGATATGTCACGGATATCTTATTGTTATTATGGGATGTGGATATAATTTTGATTGTGATTTAATCCCTAATTTTTTTGTGAGTATCCGTGCGAATTTCAAGGGCTAAGGATTTGAATTGCTTCCTATCATTGTTTGGATGACCAAGCTAAGTTACGTGTCACCCTTGGTCTGTATCTCCTTACTTGTAAAGGAAAGGGGGAGTCGTGTGTTTAATTAGAAATCTCATCTGTCTCATTAATCTTTATCTCTTTCCTTGTCCTGCAACACAAACACACACACAAACCATATTATTCTCTCTAATCCTTGATTGCAGAGAAAGAATCTCTTTGGTTTTTACTCCTTTCATTCTCATGAAATTCCAGTTGTGACCCTGGATGTGAGTACAGATGTGAGCAAATCTGCACCTACATCTGAGGTTTCAATCTCAATTGCTGCTCAACTAGAGGCACTTGATGCCCAAAACCTGGTTTCTGAAGGCCACATTACAGCATTTTCAAGCTCAAGTTGTTGCATCTCAAATTTATATTGAGAATTCTATTTTCACCTTGATGACTGCAATTTCTGATCAAAAAGCGGGAGATGAATCTGACATAGGGGAGCTAATAAGGTTAGCAACAAAGTCAGAATCTGTTGTTGTAGAAAATTCACGTGGTACTAATTTCGTTGAACTGCAAATTTTATATAACATGTTTCTATGCAAGTCTATGTGTGGATGTGTTTACACATCTTGACACACATCTGGATCATGGGGGAGTTCATGTGGTGGTCTGGTTACTATGCCATAAATGTCTAAATCTTTGTTTTGACTAGAAAGTCCAAAATAGGGGGAGATTGAAAGAGTTAGAATTCTTGGAGGATTTGGACTCCTGAAATCATGTGAGTATTTTAGGTAATTTAGATTTTTGATTTTCTTTTAAAGATTTAGATACCGGGCATATTATGACTTTTATTGTTAATATCATTTATTCCTTTTAGATACTATTTAGATCAGAAATCCATAAATTAGGGGGAGATTGAAAGAGTACGATTAGTACTCTATGCTTTTGTCAAAATATATTTTTCAAACTTAAAATATTTATGTCTTTCTTGGAGATCGATTTTCAATAAAATGATTTTCCTAGTCAAAGTAGGATTGTATCAATCTTGATTATGGAATCTTGAAGATTGAAAGAGTGGGATTTTAGGGAATATTGACTTTCCTAATTTGAATCCAATTGGTAAGTAGACTTTATAACTTTCTTATCAAAGATTTAGAATCCTAATTGACTTTGTTAAATATGTAAATATCTTTTAGACTTATAAATATATTGTGTTATATTTAGAATATGACTAATATTACTAACAAATCTCTTTTCTTGTGAGTGTCTATTTATGTTTCCTTGTAGGAGTTGGATTGCATCAAATAATGAAGAGTTTGACTGATTGAAAGACTTCTCAAAGGTGAATATAAATACAAGACCATCATCACATTGAGAAGACATGAATTGAGAATTCTTTGAAAGAGAAAAACTTGTGTTGTTAACGGATTCAATATTTCTTTTAGGTTGTGAGTGAGGTTGTGATTTATATCCGAACTCACATCTATATTTCTTTCAAGTTATTTGTTCTACATTTGTTTAGAATAAGCTATCCTTGGGATAGAAAGATTGTTCTTGATTTAGAAGTTGGTTAGAACTTGCTTTATTATTTTAATCTTTTTGTTTCACTTATTCGTGTTTTCATCTGTAAAACGGTTTTTAATAGTGAATACCTTTTTGGGCTTAAAGCCTTGTTTACTTTGATAGAACCAGTAAACGTTTAAATTTTTGTGTTCTTTTATTTTATTCCGCTGCTTATTGGTGGATGTGTGAACAGTTGTAACTCACATATTTACTCACATCCGTGTTCTGTTGTGTTGAATTGATTTTCTAGATACACTAAACTTTCAAATCTAAGAATTTTCAATAAAGGTGGGAATTCTGGAAATACAGATTCACAAATTGGGTGTTTCAAAATTCATAATCATTAGCAATATTCAAAAATGGGTTATTCAAACCTTCAATTTTTTTTAGCAAGATTCAAGTTGTGGGTGTTTTTTAGTTTCAGTCGTTATCAAATTTCAAGAAGCGGATTTTTCAAAAATGGAGGTGAAATGAAAAATGGGAAATGAAAAATGGACTTGGGCTTGTCTAATTTCTTGAAGCAACAAAATGGAGGTGAATTGGAAATTGAAAACGAAAAATTAAAAATGGCAGTGGAGGTGGTAGTGGTTACTGGAGTTGGTTAAGGGAGAAAAGGATAAAGGGGGGGTGATTTGTAAATTAAAAATTTATATTGTGGTACTTTTTAAATTAGTTTATCAAACATTTTACTTTTAAATTTAACACTTAAAACTTTTACTCTCTTTGTATATTTTAATTTGTATGATTTTCTTATTTTATCCTTAAAAAAATAGGTCGCGTGCACGTCAAATGTCTATTTAACTAAAAAATGGATGTCATCAGCCTCAGATACCTTTGATACAACAAAAAAATAGTTGAGGTGCAATTATACAACAAAAATGAGTTTAGTTATGAAATCCACACAACCCCAATAATTGAGATACCTTTGATGCAATTTTTCCAAAATTAAAATACATCCTAATATTAGTTAAAAAAAAATCGACTACGAATATTATCGGTAGTTAACTCTTGATTGACTATCCACATTACTTTGTCGCGTGATATAGAGTAAAGTTTATAACCATAATATTGGTTGCTAAAATTGCATGATCGAGAAGTAATTAATAGAAAAGTAAGTGTTATGAGTATAAAACTAAAGGTAGAAAAAGAAAATTGAATAGAAAGATTTATGCTGGAATCCTATTGATATTTTGAAATAATAACTAATAGTATAGGATGAAAAAAATAAATAAGTAACCAATGGTAAGTTGGAGGAAGTATTTAATAAGATAAACTTATAGAAACAACTGATATGCTTAAAATCATCAAATTGATTAGTGGGCTACTGGGCTGGAGTGGATGTGATTCTGTGGGCTAAACACCAGGAGTTGTGGTCATACAAAAAAAATATACTCCTATATTCGTACAAATTTAATTTAATTTTTTGTCATTTTGATTTTTTCAATTAAAAATATATTTTTTTAAAAATAAAAATTTGTAAAATAATTTTTTATTTAATGTAACTCACTTGCATACCCACAAATTTTAAAGGTTCAATATGTAAAATTTAAAATCAAAACGTGAACTAAATGAAGAACTAAGAGGGCTTGACTGAAATGAAATGAAAGAAAAATTCTAACATTTCTCCCCCTCCCGCTCCCCCCTCAATCCCAGATCGTCACCCCATTTCTACCTTCGTCTCCATCTTCTTCTTGCATGTTGCATGGTGTTGGGACCGCGACCATCCCCACCACTCCACATTAGTATGATATTGTCCGCTTTGGGCCCAACCCGCACGCATTTGCTCTTGGGTCAACTTTCAAAAGGCCTCATACTAATGGAGTGGGTGGACACCTTTATATACTAGACAACTCTTCTTTCAATTGCCGATGTGGGACTTGGGTTGATACCCCAACAATCCTCCCCTCAAACCATGGACCACCTCTAGCGAATCTTGTACCGCCGCTATTCACCACTTGCGGGACACGCCGTCTGATTTATCACCAATATCAAGAAGACTTTCGACACAAGGCACACACACGGTCCACTGTGTCACGCCCATCCACTAACCAGGCTCTGATACCAGTTGTTGGGACCGCGACCATCCCCACCACTCCACATTAGTATGATATTGTCCGCTTTGGGTCCAGCCCGCACGGATTTGCTCTTGGGTCAACTCCCAAAAGGCCTCATACTAATGGAGTGGGTGGACACCTTTATATACTAGACAACTCTTCTTTCAATTGCCGATGTGGGACTTGGGTTGATACCCCAACACATGGCCGGCGCAACTATTTCTTCTCTCCGACAGTCACATATCTTCTAGTTTTTCTAACCCAATCTAGATCTGGACACAGCTATTTCATGGCCGCCTCCACACACCTCTCTCTCCCTATTGAAATTCCTCATTCTGACTCCATCTTCATCATCGCCGGCCGCATGCACCCCACTCCTCTGAAACTCCAGCACCTCTGGATCTCCATCTTCGACGCCATCTGCTTCTCCATTTCTAGCCGTCGCACTTCTCCCCGACTTGTACACTAAAACATACAAATTCGAACCCTAATTGACGCCAGAGGGGAATCCATTTTAAGATTTCTGCTCAAAATCCAAACTTTGCTTTTCACATTATTTTCATCACATTTGGGTTTTCTAGTATCAAGGAATTCATACCAAAAAAATCAATGGAATGGTATTGCTAATTTATGGGATTTTTGTTTGTGTGTCATGGATTTGAAATTGGTTCATACTTTCCCATAAGAATATTGTATGTTTAATTGAATTAATTTGGATCACAAATAAGATCTTGATTTTAATGGAAGAACTATAATGATGTGAGAATCTGAGCTATTAATGATGAAGAAGGAAGAAGATGAAGGAGGGGTGAGGTTGAAGAGTGAAGATGAAGTTGAAGATGGTTGTGATTTTTATTTCCCCCCTAATAAAATTAGTCGGTGCATATTATATGTCTATTAACTGAAAAAATAAATACATTAGGAGGAGGTAAGTTGGATTCAACAAAAAAATAGTTGCGTTACTTAAACGCACCGAAAACTAGTTACTTTGTTTGTATGCAACAAAAAAATAGTTGGGTAAACTTAAACTTAAACGCAACGAAAACAAGTTTGGTTATTAAAACCAAAGTTGCCATATAGTTTGGGTACTATTTTTGCATTTCTAACCATTTTTTTTTTCGATGTCTCAAGCAAATAGATAAGAATTTGAATCAAACTTTAGACTTCACGTCTTTGGTTTACCACTGGATCACTTTTTTTGGAGACTTTGGTTTATCAATGGATCACTTTTTTGGAGTGTTGTGAATATGGCCCTCCACACCCAAGCAAACCTACAAGAATAATAATCGCACACAAACCAAGCACAAGAAATCAAAGAAACAGAAAAGAACACAAGAAATTGTTAACCCAGTTCACCAATTTGATTGGCTACGTCTGGGGGCACTACCAAGCCAGGATCTTGCACTATATATGTAGAATTTTTGTCATTGTTGGAATAGAGGACCAACCGGGTTAGACTTCGGAGCAAAAGGGGAAATTCGTCTGGAGTTTCTGTTGGCTTGGGCGACCGCCCAGGCTGAGGAGGGCGACCGCCCATGAAGACAGTAAGTTTTGCGAAAGGCGTAGATTGTTGAGGGCGGCCGCGCAGGAAGGCCAGAGCGACCGCGCACATGGACAGAGGTTTTGGCTCGTGGGATTTTGGCTTTGGGCGACCGCCCATGGGCACTTGGGCGACCGCCCATGTGTCGGGGCAGCAATTTCCTGGGCCGTTTCTTAGGCGTAATTTCAGCAACCCTTGTCCATCTAGGGTTAGGTTTGACTCCCTAATATATATATATAAGTTGTATTCCACCCCCCAATTCATTATAACAAAAATTCTACATACATAGTGCAAGATCCTGGCTTGGTAGTGCCCCCAGACGTAGCCAATCAAATTGGTGAACTGGGTTAACAATTTCTTGTGTTCTTTTCTGTTTCTTTGATTTCTTGTGCTTGGTTTGTGTGCGATTATTATTCTTGTAGGTTTGCTTGGGTGTGGAGGGCCATATTCACAACAACTGGTATCAAAGCTTTTTGGTTTCAAGATCAAGGGAGTTGTTCCAAGCAATCAAGAATGGGTAAGAACAAACAGGCGGTTGAGAAATTCGATGGGTCTGACTACGGATATTGGAGGATGCAGATTGAGGATCTCTTGTACAACAAAGACCTCTATAAGCCTCTGAAGGGTGTCAAACCAGAAGATGAAGATCAGGAAGAATGGGAACTCATGGATCGGAAAGCCCTAGGGGTGGTTAGATCTACTTTGTCAAAGTGGATTGCAAAGACTACCAGGAAGGCGACAACCACCAAGGAGCTATTGGATTATCTTACTGAGAGATTTGAAACTCCGTCTGCTGCAAGTAAGGTTGATTTGATACGTAAGATGGGTAGTCTCAAGATGCAAGAGGGAGGATCCTTGGCTAAGCACATCGATGAGTTTATGGATGTCATAGATTCATTGACAGCGGTGGAGATCAAGTTCGATGATGAAGTTCATGCGTGTTTGTTGCTAGCTTCTTTACCGGCAAGTTGGAGCGGAACGGTGACAGCAATCAACGCTTAAGCAGGTAAGAAGAAATTGAAGTATGATGATGTTAAGGACTTTCTTTTGGCCGAGGAAAATCGCATGAAGAAGTTAGGGACATCGAGTGCTTCGGGATCGGCTTTGGCTACTACTAGCAAGGGGAAGCCGGGTACTAGCAAACAAGGGAGAACCGAATCTAGGGAGAACGTGGTGAGTGGTAAGGGCAAAGCTGATGAGACTAAGGACAAACCGAAGGTTGCGAAGGGATCTGTTCAGTGCTTTCATTGTAAGGAATTGGGACACTTTAAGAGGGATTGTCCAAATCGTAAGGGCAAACAGGTGAATGTGGCAGTCGAAGGTGATGATGTACTGGTTCTGAGTGTTAGTAGTACACTAGAATCATGGGTGCTGGATTCGGGGGCATCATTCCACTCTTGCGGGCATAAGGAAGAGATGGTAAACTACACTTCTGGTGATTTCGGGAAGGTCTATCTGGCGGATGGCGAGCCTTTGGAAATCAAGGGGAAGGGGGATGTCAGAATAGGAGCATCAGACGGAAAGGTCTTACATCTGAATGGGGTCAGACACATTCCGGGTTTGAAAAAGAACCTACTTTCAGTTGGGCAGTTGGACGAAGAAGGTTACAAGGTAACTTTCGGCTGCAGGAACTGGGTTATTACCAAGGAGGATTGTGAGATCGCTCGGGGTAATAAGGAGGGGACTTTGTATTTGGAGAAAAAAAACCAAGGATAGTATTGCGGTGGCGGCAGCCAAGGGTGATACTGACTTGTGGCACTGTCGATTGGGTCACATGAGTGAGACAGGGATGAAGGTGCTTTGTTCAAAGGGACTACTACCGGGTTTGAAGACAGTCAACGTGGGGATCTGCGAGGATTGTATGTTTGGCAAACAAGGGAGAAATAATTTCTCGAGGACAGGTAGGGGTTTGAGGGAAGCAAAGTTGGAATTGGTTCACACGGATTTGTGGGGGCCATCTCCGGTTACATCTCTGGGTGGTGCGTCATATTATATGACTTTCATTGATGATTCTACAAGGAAGGTTTGGGTCTATTTCTTGAAGGGGAAAGATGAGGCTTTCGAGGTGTTCAAGAAGTGGAGGGCCTCACGGAGAATCGAGACGGGACTTAAGCTTAAGTGCTTAAGATCAGACAATGGTGGGGAGTATGAGCTTGGTGAGTTTAGGGAATATTGTGCTGCGAATGGGATTCGTATGGAGAAGACTTCAAAGCGGACACCACAACTCAACGGGTAGCGAAAGGATGAACGAGAACATTGAATGAGCGGGCTAGAAGTATGAGATTGAAGTGTGGACTTCCGAAGACGTTCGGGCATATGCGGTTGACACGGCGGCTTTCTTGATCAATCGGGGACCATCGGTACCATTGGGGAATGGAATTCCAGAGGAAGCTTGGAGTGGCAAGCAGTAAATCTGTCCTTTCTTCGCATATTTGGCTGCGTTTCTTATGTTCATGTTGATTCTGTGAGAGAACTAAATTAGATGCCAAATCTGTTAAGTGTACATTTATTGGGTATGGCGGGGATGACTTCGGGTACAAGTTTTGGGATGATCAAAATCATAGAGTTATTCGTTGTCGAGATGTGGTATTCAATGAACAGGTTTTGTACAAGGACAGAGAAAGGGGGCATCGATGACACTAGTTCGGAACCGGATATTGTAGAGGTGGATATTCCTAACTCGGGTGGGAGCAGAACGGTTCATGATGACCATGGTCGGGAGGTCACCGAAGATGAACCACGTACTCCGGAACCGGATATTCATTGCGTAGATCCGGCGGAGTTGCGTGGATCGCCCGACAGTATACTCCATCCAATTATTATTTCTTTGTTGACGAGATAATAGGGAACCGGAATGTTATACGGAGAGGTGTTCGTAGTGCACTTTGTAACAAGTGTAAAGGCTGCGATGGATGATGAGATGGACTCATTGAAGGCCAACAAAACTTGGGAGTTGGCTGAACTACCTAAGGGAAGAAGGCACTGCATAACAAGTGGGTTTACGGGATCAAGGAGGAAGCAGACGGTAGCAAGCGTTACAAGGCAAGGCTGGTTGTAAAAGGGTTTCGGAAGTACGGTATTGACTACACCGAGGTATTCACTCCGGTTGTGAAGATGACCACTATCGTAATGGTTCTGGGAATAGTAGTGGCGGACAACTTGTTGCTTGAACAGATGGATGTGAAGACGGCCTTTCTTCATGGGGACTTGGAGGAAGAGATTTACATGGTACGACGAGAGGGTTACTTGTCTAAGGGTAGCGAGGAGCTAGTTTGCGAGATTGACTAAGAGCTTGTATGGCCTTAAACAAGCTCCTAGGCGATGGTACAGGAAATTTGATGGATTCATGCACGACATTGATTTTATCGAATGTGAAGCGGATCATTGTTGCTACTTCAAGAACACGGACAATGGGTATATTATCTTCTTTGTTATATGTGGACGACATGCTAATAGCGGGCTCTAGCGGTAGAGAGGTAAACGAGGTTAAAGACTCGGTTGTCGAACGGTTCGAGATGAAGGATTTGGGAGAGGCCGAAAAATCTTGGGCATGCGGATTGGACCAGGGATAGGGAGTCGGGCAAGTTGGTTCTTTCACAAGCAGAATATGTTGAGAAGGTCTTAGCAAGGTTTTGTATGGAAGAGGCGAAGCCAACAGGGACGCCATTGGGTTTGCATTTCAAGCTATCCGAGAAGGACTCACCTAGGGGCAAGGAGGAGCGTGACAAGATGGAGAGAACTCCATATGCTTCAGCAGTGGGGAGTCTCATGTATGTAATGGTGTGTACAAGGCCGAACATTGCACATGCGGTGGGAGTAGTCAGCCGGTTCATGGGCAATCCAGGAAAGCAACATTGGGAAGCAGTTAAGTGGATCCTACGTTATTTGAAGGGTACTGCTGGTAAGGCTCTGTGTTTCTCGAGCAAGGAAGTGGTCTTAGCGGGTTATGTTGATGCGGACTTGGCATCAAGTGATCTTGATAAGAGGAGAAGTACTACGGGTTATGTGTTTACATTGGGTGATACGGCAATCTCCTGGGCTTCTAAATTGTAGAAGATCGTGGCGCAGTCGACTGCAGAAGCAGAATATGTGGCAGTGACAGAGGCGAGTAAAGAGATGGTATGGTTGCAGAACTTCTTGGGTGAACTTGGGAAAGCGCAAAGTGGTAACGTTCTCTACAGCGACAGTCAGAGTGCAATACATTTGGCAAGAAATCCGGCGTTTCATTCGAGGACGAAGCACATTGAACTGAGGTTTCACTACATCAGACATCTCTTGGAGGAGAAGATCTTGGGGCTAGAGAAGATATTGAGATCAGAAAATCCGGCTGACATGTTGACAAAGGTTGTGAATCTTGATAAATTGAAGCTGTGCAAAGCTTCAATTGGGCTCGAAGAATAGAAGAGGAGAATGGCACTACCATGATCGAGGTGAGCACTAGGAGGACACCAAGGGTGAGTTGAAGACGGATACGGGGCTTATATGTGTGGTTGATCTCTAGGTGGGAGATTGTTGGGATAGAGGACCAACCGGGTTAGACTTCGGAGCAAAAGGGGAAATTCGTCTGGAGTTTCTGTTGGCTTAGGCGACCGCCCAGGCAGAGGAGGGCGACCGCCCATGAAGACAGTAAGTTTTGCGAAAGGTGTTGATTGTTGAGGGCGGCCGCACAGGAAGTCCAGAGCGACCGCGCACATGGACAGAGGTTTTGGCTCGTGGGATTTTGGCTTTGGGCGACCGCCCATGTGTCGGGGCAGCAATTTCCTGGGCCGTTTCTTAGGCGTAATTTCAGCAACCCTTGTCCATCTAGGGTTAGGTTTGACTCCCTAATATATATATAAGTTGTATTCCGCCCCCCAATTCATTGTAACAAAAATTCTACATACATAGTGCAAGATTCTGGCTTGGTAGTGCCCCCAGACGTAGCCAATCAAATTGGTGAACTGGGTTAACAATTTCTTGTGTTCTTTTCTGTTTCTTTGATTTCTTGTGCTTGATTTGTGTGCGATTATTATTCTTGTAGGTTTGCTTGGGTGTGGAGGGTCATATTCACAACATGGAGATGTTTAAGAGATATCTTAAAAACATAACTTTTTATTAAAATATATATAAAAAATGAGTTGGTCTTATAAAAAACTAATTTTTTAGTCACTTAGGAAAAACGTGTTTTGTTTTTTTCGTTTGTGCCAGTGCCAGTTTAACAAAATGCCAGCGTGACAAAGTGTCAGTGCATGTGTAACAAAGTGCCAGTGTAAAAAAGTGTCAGTACCAATTTAACAAAGTGCCAGTGTAAACAAAGTGCCAGTGCATGTGTAACAAAGTGCCAGTGTAAAAAGTGTCAGTGTCAGTTTAACAAAGTGCCAGTGTAAAAAAGTGCCAGGGCATGTATATTAAGTGTCTGTTTATAAACTAACACTAGCACTTTGTTACACTAACACTGGCACTTTGTTACACTAACACTGACACTTTGTTAAACTACCACTGGCACTTGTTTTACACTAACACCGGCACTTTGATACACTAACACTGACACTTTATTACACTAACACTGACACTTTTTTACACTGGCACTGACACTTTGTTATACATGCACTGGCACTGAGTTTTTGGACAAAGAGAGCTTTTAACTGACACTTTTTTAGACGTGCACTGGTACATTTTTACCATAACCCTGACATTATTTAGACAACTGCTGGCACTCTTAATCTAAGTACATTCCCCTTCTTCAATGAGCATTTAATTGTTCTCCAATTTTTCATCTTCCAATTATTTAGGCAGTCGCTCGAACTTAATTTCATCTTCCAATTATTTAGACAGCCGCTCGAACTTAATTTCGTCTTCCAATTTTTCATCTACGGCAACATTCCCCTTCTTCAATGAGCATTTAATTGTTCTCCTTTTGATGATGGTTGGTGGAAGGAGATTTTGAAATTGTCTATAGAGAGGCCCAAACGATGATTTAGTTTGTTGATGAGGAAAAAATAGAGGATTTTGATTTGAAATTGAAGGCCGAGACCCACGAAATGAGCAGCAGTTGGGAGAAGAAGAAGCCATGATCGTCTCCTTCTTGCTTCTGGGCTTTTGCTTTTTCACGGCACAAAGATAGCGTTAGTGGATTCGAAGAAGAATTTGGGGCGGCGAAATGGGAGAAAGAAGTTGGGCGCCGCAAGTGAGGGGAAGAGTCGACGTCTTCTAAAAACACGTTTTTTTTCTAAGCTTGAAAAAAACGCGTTTTTGTGAGATTTTGGCATAAAAAATATACAAATATTTTTGTTATCACTTTTTAAAATTTTAAATTTGCAAATATAATGAAAATTAAATAAAGATGGTCAATAAAACATTCATGAACAATTTTTACTTTATTTTTGAAAATAAAAATGATACTACCAAGCAAGTAAACAAACAATTCAAAAAATAAACAAAAAATATGTTTATGATTAAAGGTCAACGCTGCCACCAGCGCAAATAATGTTCCAAAACCACCTACGGCGGCGACGCCACCGTTTATGCCGCCACCATAAAGTTTACCATCCCATAAATCCACACCGACAAAACCTGTTTTGGACTTCATTAATTCAAAGCAAACCCATTAATTTATTTTATTTCTTTCAGAATTCAGAGTATAACCCCCTCTTGTATTTCCTACTTGTTCTGTAGTTGTTCATATTTACACGGTTGATTTTGTACTAACTTCGAGTAAAATCACACTCTCTCTCCTAATAATTATTTGTCAGATCTTAAATTAAATATTTATTTAAATAAAAAATATTATTACTATCTCCGTCTCAATAATAAGTTCACCATTTTGATCCTGACACGCAAATTAAGAAAATTGATGAGTGGAGAAAATGTTGTGAGTGTAATAGTAAAATAGGAGAGAGAATGAGTGGAGGAAATACTCCATCCGTCCCAGTAATTAGTGCACCCTTTTTGGCCCGACACGCAAATTAAGGGTGGAGAAAATGTTGTGAGTGTAATAGTAAAATAGGAGAGAGAATGAGTGGAGGAAATAGTAAATTTGAAAAATGATGTGAGTGTAATAGTAAAATAGGAGAGAGAATGAGTGGAGGAAATAGTAAAGATTCTTTGCCAAAAAAGGAAAGGTGAAGCTTTAAATGGGACACCCAAAATGGCAAAAGGTGAAGTTATTAATGGGACGGAGGGAGTAGTAAATTTGAAAAATGTTGTGAGTGTAATAGTAAAATAGGAGAGAGAATGAGTGGGTGAAATAGTAAAGATTCTTTGTCATTTTAGGAAAGATAAAGCTTTAAACGGGACATCCGTTTTGACAAAAAATGAAGTTATTAATGGGACGGAGGGAGTATTAATTTATAATGTATCTCATCCAATTGAGATATTCAAATCAAGTGGCAAATTTCACAGCAATGGATATTGTTATATACAGAGAAAATTATGTATAGGAAACGAAATATTTCAACGCTGCCCTTGCCCGTCTCGTGTAAGTATACATGAGATGTAATCCACGTGATGACTCGTGTACGAACACGAGATGACTCGTGTACATATACACGAGATTATAGATTACATCTCGTGTGTATGTACATGTGATGACTCGTGTACGCACACGAGATGTCTCGTGTACATATACACGAGATTATAAATGATATCTCGTGTATACTTACACGAAATAGTGTCTGAATCTGCATTTTCACAACAGCAACAGCAAAAGCAACAAGAAACAGAACTAGAACTGAAATTTGATTCTTAATATGATAGCATATCTCCACAAAACAGTGGGAGGGACCAATAGACCATTACACATATACTATCGCCAAATTGTATACGAAATAAAAGTGTTAACAAGGCTTATTGAACGCGGTCATACACTCATGTGCCTACAAAAAACAAATAAGAGACAATAAATTAGCTATTTAGCATCTGGCAAATATGAACAATGTAAAGAAAAAGAGTGGACACTGGAAATCTCGTATGAACTCACACGAGAC